>RDPX01000062.1:445370-456716 GCA_003991215.1 Morbakka virulenta | reverse complement strand
GTATGTGTTATTTAATTTGAAACAGACATATCTCATTGGTACTCTGGCATACTAAAAAACACAAAACTTCAGCATATCTATCAAAGTAAGACTTTACATTACCTGTTGAATCACTTCAGAAAGCTTGTTTACTGATAGTGAACCGATTAACCGATCGGAAACGATCTGAATAGCAAGCAGTTATAATACACTACTGGATGTGTCCAAATAAACAATTAAATTTACCAGTTAGATGCATAACCAAACGTGGACATAAAAGAAGTAGTAAAAAGATTAATAATTATCCGGCTATAGGAGTACCGTAATACTGTAAGGAGCCACAGCATCTTTTCGTGAGGAAGACTTGACCAAATTTGCGTATCTGCAGAAGGAAGAAACATCATGAATATTAAATAGCATTTGAACCACAGATGTAGACAATGTAGTTGGAAAAACAAATTGTAAAAGAGGTACTGTTTAAGGGACTAATTCTTTCATGTGCCTCACACCAGTACTTTTTCATGCCTTCTTGAAGTAACAAGTTTGTATGAAGGGCTAACAGTTTCTCCCAAATAATCAGGGTAATTTTCACAGGTGAGCAGAATCCAAATTAATTGGGAATTAATATGAGGAATTGAAGAAAGGGGAGGCATTAAGAATACCTTTATGGGAATCTTGAAACGTTATTCCCGACATTAAATCTTTGTCACACGATTTCATATAATACCAAATACCAAAATAAAGTTACATAAATACTATATAATAGCAAATACCAAAATAAAGTTACATAAATACTATATAATAGCAAATACCAAAATAAAGTTACATATTAAATCATAAATAGTCAGTAAGCACTTAAAAACTTAAAAAAAAATTAGAAGTAAGATTTTGCATCGGGATGCCAGTTCCCTACCAAGAATGTTCTGACTTCGAAGGGCAATGCCACTACACTGTCATTACTTGACATTAAAAAAAGAATTGGACAGATGACAACGTTTTCGGTCATTTCATGATCTATACAGAGGTTTCATACAACGAATGATTTCATCGCTTATTCACCTACAAAAGCAACCACAATTTTTACAAGACCATTAATATGCAATAATAAATGCCAGGAGATCGTACCGTTGAAAAGTAACTGGAAGTGCTGCTTCGACACACCTTTTTTCCATTTTTGCATCTTTCATATTCAGAAAGCCTCACCAGTAAATTTTGTAATTTTATGAGCCATTTTTTTAAAACCATGACCAGTTAGTCATAATTTCACGGAGTAAACATGTACTGTTAAAATAGGGTTCTTCAGTAAAAACATGAAATTATAACGATTACGCTACAAAGCTCGGATTAACCATTGAATGCCACCATCACTCCCAACAATAACAACAACAACAACAACAACAACAACACTGGGCTTCGGGTGGGCTGGCGACGCGGCAAAAATCCCTCAAGGCGTTTATTTCGTAGAGACGACTACTATTTATTGGCAAGTTAACCTGACGTAAGATTCCAAATTTCATTTCCTTGTCTTTTCATATTTCCTGAAATCTTACTTCATCTTACTTACGTCAACTGTTTTTCTGTAACTTTAACATTTGTGTTAAGGATCATTATCATCTTTATAGTAATAATAAATCTTTGTCATTATTACTATCATCAAAGGTCATCTATCACACACATTCAAGCTCCTTCGTAAGGATTAAGAACAGTACAAGGCAAAATCCTACTGAGCATATTGAATTATGAAGAAAAGACAACAAAAAATGTTTAGGCCAAGAGATGAGTTGACATCAGACTTAAAAACAACAAATCAAATTATGAAAGCACTTAAAAGCCAAAGAGTTCCACAACTACCGATCCGGGAAAAACTACTATATTATAGCAAAATTTATTTCGATCAGGAGTAACAACTCCATAGAAATGAAGACCTTAAGAGAAACGAAGGAACGAGTCATACGAGACGCAACACACTGAGCTAGTACTAATGACGAACCTCATTAGAGTAAATTCCATGATAAGACTTACAGAAAAGACTAAGAAAAGGCATATTTCATCAGTTAGATACAGGTTAAAGCGTAGCAGCTAGTTTTGAGACCCATACAATTACAAACACATGTCTGAATTCGTTCAAGAAGATCAAGCTCAGACCAGGGACCACCTGTTACGATGTGACGACAGTACTCCATGCAAGGGAGGATGTCAGATTTATAGAGATAAAAGATGGCCTTAGGAGTAAGATACTCTCCAGCACGATACAAAGAAACAGGTTTTTTAGAAGCAGCCGTAGCAATAGATTAAAGATAAAAATCCCACAACAGATCTTGAAAAAATTATGGATGAGCATTCATCATGAAAAGCAACCTCACCAGGGTTAGGATCAGAGCATGAATATTCGAGGGAGAAAAGGGCTCGGCTTGCTACTTAACGACATTAATTGTGTTTTTGCACCACTGAAAGAAATCATCTACTTCCTTCCCCATTCTGACAGCTTGACAGTCACATTCTCAATCTTCCGTACGTTTGACGTATTCCTACAGACCTGCATTGTGGTCAATGTCAGAGTACAAGGTAATTACAGCTGCACAGATATTTAGGAAATGAATCTTGCTGCTAAAAAAATCACGGATGTAAAAAGGAAAACAGTTAGACTAAGAACAAAACATTGAGGAACACCAGCATTAACGGTATAAAAATGAGATGTAATTCTATCCAGTGTGAAACGCATTTTACGATTTGAGAGAAAGGATGCATTGATACCAAAGATCCATTATCAAATTCCACAACCAAGAAGGTTATGAAGCAAGTCTGAAAGCTACAGCTTATTAAATGGCTTGAAAATATCCAGAGCGATAGCATATCATTCATCAAACATATCTATAAACCTATAGATACGTCCCGTGATTACAGTCAAAAGGTCATCAGTGGAGCAGGATTCTCTAAATACGAACTGATTATAAACAAAGAGACCAAGGCTCTGCAACAATGCCACCGGTGAATTTCATTCAAAGACCTTAGTAATGACAGAAAAAGAACTTCTGATGATTCACCAGTCCTGCCTTAGACAATAGAGACCGACCACACACTTTTACAAGGCCAAAGAAGACCACAATCAACTGGCAAAAGCTCATGCTTCCTGCAGATTATCCTCAATTTAGCACGAGAAACTTTCCTCATACATGACATACATACATGCATACAAACATACATACATGCATACATACATATATACATTCATACATACAAACATACATACAAACATTCATACATACATACATACATACATACATACATACATACATACATACATACATATATACATACATACATGAGGCTTTTGCTTTTTGCAGGTTAAAACCAAAGTTAGCTTACACTGATGTGAATCTGCATATACCCCCAACGTTTAAAATTATTCAATAACAAAAAGTCATCAACTTAAGTTCTTAAACTTCAAGTTTCATATTTAAAAGAGAAGATAATTCTTAAACCAGCACAAATGATATTTTGATTATAATTATAATATTCTTTCCCCCAAAAAAGTCCTTCTCGTCAATTTCATACTTTCATTCCAATATATCTCTTTTAAATCGCTTGACTTCAATCTTTTTTCTAGTTCTACTCTCGTTTCTTGATGTGCCTTTTCGGAAGCGGAGAAAGGTAGTTTTTCAAAATGCATAGTGCATCCATATAAGTTCAATCCTTTTTTGTAGGTATAATTCATTGGCTGCCAGTTTACTTTCTTTGTGATTTATTCACAATAAATCCCTTCTTTGGATTCAGAACTAGTCTGCAATTAAACAAGTAGTCGAGCCCATTAATTATCCATCCATCTCAATGGATCCACAACACCCACAATAATTCCATAATTCCTTGGGGATAGATGGGGTCAATTTAAGGGGGAGCTTCTCTCGTAGCTTGAGTAGGTCTATGCCAAATTCCAGTAGGCTTAAACTGCCACATCAAAATTCACATTGGATGCACTTCTTCAGGACATAGTCAATAGCTTATCGCTGTCTACAGGTAAGAAACTAATTATTAATGATTCTAGCCCAGTTTATAACGAAATTAAAATAAAATTGAATAAACCATGCAACATTACCGTACTCCGTCTTTCATGGACAAAATGATGCGGTTGTTGCAAGCATGGCCCCAACTGTCTCCTGGCAACAAAAATGAAAGTGAAATATACTCCTTTACAAATAGAGAGAAAAAAGGAAACTGATACACACACACACTCGCCAATATTTCATATAAAAATATATATAATATATTATTTGAAAATTAAAACATACATAATTACAAAAAATTAAAAATTACTGAATCACTACTATATTTAAAGGNTACAAACATACATACAAACATTCATAAATACATACATACATACATACATACATACATACATAAATACATACATATATACATACATACATGAGGCTTTTGATTTTTGCAGGTTAAAACCAAAGTTAGCTTACACTGATGTGAATCTGCATATACCCCCAACGTTTAAAATTATTCAATAACAAAAAGTCATCAACTTTAGTTCTTAAACTTCAAGTTTCATATTTAAAAGAGAAGATAATTCTTAAACCAGCACAAATGATATTTTGATTATATTTTTCTTATAATTATAATATTCTTTCCCCCCAAAAAGTCCTTCTCCTTTACATCGTCAATTTCATACTTTCATTCCAATATATCTCTTTTAAATCGCTTGACTTCAATCTTTTTTCTAGTTCTACTCTCGTTTCTTGATGTGCCTTTTCGGAAGCGGAGAAAGGTAGTTTTTCAAAATGCATAGTGCATCCATATAAGTTCAATCCTTTTTTGTAGGTATAATTCATTGGCTGCCAGTTTACTTTCTTTGTGATTTATTCACAATAAATCCCTTCTTTGGATTCAGAACTAGTCTGCAATTAAACAAGTAGTCGAGCCCATTAATTATCCATCCATCTCAATGGATCCACAACACCCACAATAATTCCATAATTCCTTGGGGATAGATGGGGTCAATTTAAGGGGGAGCTTCTCTCGTAGCTTGAGTAGGTCTATGCCAAATTCCAGTAGGCTTAAACTGCCACATCAAAATTCACATTGGATGCACTTCTTCAGGACATAGTCAATAGCTTATCGCTGTCTACAGGTAAGAAACTAATTATTAATGATTCTAGCCCAGTTTATAACGAAATTGAAATAAAATTGAATAAACCATGCAACATTACCGTACTCCGTCTTTCATGGACAAAATGATGCGGTTGTTGCAAGCATGGCCCCAACTGTCTCCTGGCAACAAAAATGAAAGTGAAATATACTCCTTTACAAATAGAGAGAAAAAAGGAAACTGATACACACACACACACTCGCCAATATTTCATATAAAAATATATAATATATTATTTGAAAATTAAAACATACATAATTACAAAAAATTAAAAATTACTGAATCACTACTATATTTAAAGGAAAAGCATACGACAGAAGAAAATGTTGCAAGTATTTTACTAAAGGTTTTTCAAGCATGCAGTGAAACTCCACTTAAAATTCTGCTTCTTATCTATTCGTATCACATTAAATCGAATCAAATTAGTAACTGTTCATGGTCACAAGACACAAGACACTTCCAAAAATCATAGTGGTTTAGTGGTCAACTGAGAGGAAAAAAAAAAGCTTTTGTAAAGGAGATAAAAAATAACAAAATTCGTAGTATCGATAATTTGTTTTCCGGTAAACCTTCGGAGCAAGTACATTGAGCATGGTCAGCCATGATCTTACATTTTTCTTCTTGATCCCTTTATAGATACTTCAGGGCGCATATTTGGTTCTAAAAGCAATGACAAAGGCCTGTCAAAATGTTAGTAGTAGGCAAATGTTAATAAGCATGATATATTTCTTCTGGTATTCCCTTGAAAAATCCGTTTTAGGGGATGTTCGGCGTACTGGCAAACGGCAGAATTCAAATTCTATGAATTTTGGGTTCCACCGGCGAATTTCAAATAAACTGAATATTATCCTTCTTCTGGAATTTGTGAAATTATCCATTAGAAACCAGGTGCTTCTAGCTAGCAACACATTAGCTATTCCTTTAGTTACACTAGTACACTTAAATACTCAAATAAATTTCATCAATTTTATTGTGAACGTATAAAGTCTAGAAGAAAGGCTTAATGATTAGAATAATTGCATCAAAAGGATCGAGGTTCGGTTACCGAAATCGACAAAACAGTGGAATCAGAGGGTGAACTTAGAAGGAATTTCTCCAAGAACTAACAGGAATTTTCTTGAACAGAACCCCGTTTTGACCCACCCAATGACTATGGCTAGGGTTTAAATGTTTTGTTCTCTCGGAATATCTGACGAGGTCTTCTTGCTCACATTGAAAATGAATTAACCACAGTTCCTAACGATAAGTACAATCTGTAGAATAGCAGATATATTTACCTAAAGCAGGGACCAGTTGTCCTTCCCTTCTAGGGGCGTCTTTTGTAAATTTTGTTGTCATTTGATTCATTATAACAACCTAAAAATAAAAATGCATGTATTATTAACAACAAATAAAAAGGAGTAAAATGTTTTCCTCGCCAGAACAAGTAAATAAGTAAATAGATAAAAAAAGAAAACAAATTGAATTGGAATATAGATATTGAAGCTAAATGACGTTAAATTAAGTCCGTCCTTGTTTCAAAGTCCACAGAATATAGCTGTCTTATTACCATAGTTCTCCTTATCAGTCTGCTTGCAAAGAAAAGAAATACAAATCTTTGTCACATCTCGGGCCTAGAGATATAACCCATCTGGTCTTTCAGCTTTGCATTCGTCCAACACCGATTTCTATTCACTAACTGAAAAATCATCATAATTAGCACACTGCATGGTTTAGAACCGTTGGTAGCTTCTTGCTATAACCACTATTTCGGATATCAGAGAACGTTATGGTTTGACGACTCCTTGGCGTGGTCAAACCATAGCATTAAAAAAATGGTTACTTGATGTGTCTGACGCGTAGGGTTACAGTTTATAACTACTAAAGCTCTCATAATTTATTCACTCATACAAATTGTTTCATAGGATACGTCTAATTCCTACTTGGTACTTCGTACCGACATCTTATGAATTATGAAGGACCTAATTGATCATGATGATTCATTGGCATCAAGAACTGAACCAAGCCTCCAGACATCCTGAAAGCACATGCTTCCTTTTCATCCATGACATATACACACACAACAGCGGTGTACGTATGGGAGCTGCAACATCATCTATGATTACTGAGATATTCATGCAAGCATTTGAAGCCACAGCATTATCAGCAACAGACCAACAGCCAGCTGTCTGGAATACGATGACCATGTTTTCGTAATTACTTAAGAAGATTATCTACAAGGTTTCTTTGAGCACAAAATCAGTCTTCACCTAAACATTGTATTCACCATGCAAAAAGATGAAAGACAATTGCCCTTCCTTGATATCCTAATGAAGGGACAAGCAGACTCTATCATTTCTGTTACTATCTACAGGAAACTATACCCAAAAGCACCTTAATAACACATCACGCCAAATAGTTTCAGCTCGTCATAGTGTTATCACCACTTTGTTTGAAAGGGTTTGAACCCATACAACCTCGGAAAGGACGAAAGATACCTTCAAAAGGTTCTCTTATCCAGTGGATACCACAGTAGGGATGTAAAGAGAGCATTACAAATAAACTAACAGGTTTAATCATGAAGAAGAAAAAGTAACGCAAATATGTCTACCCTATATTAAGAAGAACTCTCCGACAACATAATTTCAAGTGTTCATTTTTCACAACATTCACCCTCAGGTCGACACTCTCAACGCCAAAGGATCCAGTTCCACTTAAAGGGTAAAACAAAACACTTAACAGACTACATTGTAAGGACTGTCAAGCCGTCTAAATTGGAGAATCAAAGTTTTTTCCTAGGTCAAACAGACACAGTTATTAAATGAATGTTTCAAGTTCAACTAGTAAGAAAATGGCAAAAGTCGATTTCCAAAAATTCGAGCCAATGTTGTACGACTTCACCATATGTAGAAGAAAGTTTGAACACCGGTTGCTGGTGAAAACCTGAGCTGTTACCATGATATTCAGGATGAAACAAATGACCACGATGATTATGCAATCGGTATTAAGAACCCAAAGGCTGCTGTGTGGGAAAAAGACATTCACCCTGGGCATGTACCGATAACATTACCATTTTCTTTTGTGTAAATTTTGGAGGGTAAGAATTTTGATGTAACATTATCATCAAGTTGGCTATGTTTGTTGGACGATGGATTAATAGTGACAGAGAAAAAAACCTACTTCAAAACGATTTCAAAAATCACCTTGCTGTAATGCTAATGATCAAGGCAAAAATCTCTTAAATTAAGTTAGATGAAACTATGACCAGATGCTCTCATACAAAAATACATTGGAAAGAAATTTCTATTAATTGGATGCCTACTTTTTCAAAATTAAACAGCATACGGGCGAATATTCGAGAGGAGTGCTTACTGAAAAGGAAACGACTGGTTCTATATTCCTTCCTTGCAGGTTTGTTTGTTTGCTCATTAACTAAAACAAATGGATACTGGTGAAATTTTATAATTATTTGTATTTTATTTCAAAACTGTAATTGCCAGCGTGAAATAAATATCAAACTTCACTTCCTTTCTCTCTTCCTTTTTTCTTTCCTTCTTTCCTTCCTTTCTTCCTTCCTTAATTGTAAGTCATTTTATTGATCAATTCACCTTACACTAACGCACGAACACATTTACAGCTTAAGTGTGGTATGATTTAGTTCTACACACGACTCTCCATATGAGTTGCATTAAAACAGTGGAGTTAATACATACCAAACATTCGATGGATCAGCTTATGACTTAACACACATTAAGAACACTTTTGTGAGCGTTAGTGTGCAGGCTTGCCATGATGGCTTTGATCAAGATAGCAATCGGCTGATAATAAACCCCTGTCTGGTTTCTTTTTTCTTTAAATGATGAAGGTAATGTTACCGAATAGTTGACAAGCATAAGTTAACTTTGAGGTTGTACAGCTAACTTTAATGTGAATAAATTTGTATTTAAAATGAACTGGGTTATGATACTCGAGATGTTACTGAAAATGCCAAAATATCATTTGTATACTCACGTGTGATTTACCGTGTATGACAGTGCCCGCATTTTCGATCATACCTTAGAAAATGCGTTCTGCCAATGTTATTCATGCGTAGGCAAAGTTTTTTCACACCAGTGCTTCGTTTAAAAAAATAACGTACGGATGTGATTGTACTCGAATTGTAGAAATTGATATAGCATCGCATTTGTCGAGTCATTGTGGGTGATTAACCTTCTTTTCTACTGTTCCGCTCCTTTCGTTCAGTCATATCATCACTGAGTTTGTTTGACTATTCCTTCCTCAATCTTGAATATTCTTTACTATATGAATTCAGTGGAAACCATAAATGTAGGTGGTTTATCAGGTCAGGAGATGTAAGGTTTTTCTGAGCTACGTTTCGAGGAACAATTCTTTCATCATCAGGTTTGAAAAAATCAGAGCTCGTGATGGTAGAAGTAGATCGCAGCCCATTGGTGTCACGAAAACGATCGTAAGAAAAACATGACATCAAAGTTCGGGTTAGCGTCATGAATAAACTATATCTCGTAAATCTGGATGGTACTCTATACTCTTTTTTGATGAAGGATAGAAGTGAGCACAATTTCAAGTTTAATAAGGATCAGTTAGCAAATCTAAAGAGGGTTGTTTCATCGATACATTAAACATTATAATCACCAACACGGACAAAAGTCAGCTTTTAACACTATCATGAATTTCATGGTTTGATACAGTGCCCCCCCATGGTTTGATACAGTGCCTGTCTTCCCCCCCACCACCACCAAAAAAAGGTCCTGAGCAGACCCAGGGTCATTCCAGAAAGCCTGGGGTCATTATTAATAATCTAATCATATCCAGTCTCCAGTTACCTCTGTGGTCTTCAATAATCATCTCATTTCAAGGGGAAATCATGACCTATCCATTCAATATGTCTAAGCTATCTTAATCTCTTTCATTTCATGTATTTCCTGATACTTAACGGTCTAAACCTTTTTCAAAATTAAACTCAATACTTCCTTATCTTAAAAAATGAAATGCGGCAAGAATAGTATTTAAAAGTAATAATGATATCTTACTGCTAAGTTATGATCTGATGCCAACATGTGGAACTGCTGAATAAGACCTTGTAATATACTAGTTCTTTGGACCATATCTTGAAACTCTTGGCGAAAATGGAATGCAATACTGTCAATGACAATTATTTTTACCTGTAGCAAATCAAAGCAGTGCAAAATATTACACTTAAGCCGGTAGGAACACTTCAGTGTATATACAGTACATTGTTATAATACAGTGTCTCTAAAGAATATGGGTTGGTAATGATTGTAAGGATGTTATCTGACATGGAGTCTGCCGAGGATTGAAACTGCTAAGGCAACTTTGCTTTCAAAAGCAAACTATGACTAATAGCCCAGTAAATACAACAACGAGCTCTGTCTAATAGAAAAAATGAATAAAACCAAGGTACTAAAAAATATAATATAAATCAAAGAAGGACTATTAAAGAACGTAAACCATTTCTCTTACTTGTTAAAAAATTCACATCATAGATAAAGATGCTACAGTCGATACAAGATGTTGCAAAATGTGTAGCAAGAAAAGAAGGTGCCAACAAAATATGAGCTTTATATCGCTCTTCTTCTTCTTCTTCTTTCTCTTTCGGCTACTCCCGTCAGGGGTCGCCACAGCGGATCATGCATCTGCATTTGGTACGGTCCTCAGCGTCCTCTCTTCTCACTCCCAACGCCCTTATGTCCTCTTCAATTGCATCCATGTAACGTCTCCTTGGTCTTCCTCTTTTTCTCCTCCCAGGCAAATGCATCTCTAACATTCTTCTTCCGATATAGTTCGATATAGAGCTTTATATCGTTCTAATAAATAATAATCTCTAGTATTATGTAAAATGCTGGCGCAAAGAAAAGCAGAGTAAAACATGACAATCATGTTGGTACCTTCTAATAAAAACCTTTTAGGAAAAAGATTTTCACTTGATTTCCACTTGATTTTTACATGATTTTCACATGATTTTGAGAGGATTCACACAGCATGAGACTAAGCTTAATTACAAAAGGGAAGGCGAATGCAACTGCTTGGCCAAATACTGCGAATAACTAAAAATAAAGCAGTAAAAAGCTACAGTGAACCTGAGAATAAAGGGAAAGAAAGATCATCTGGAAGGATAAAGAAATACAGGCATTCTATTCCTGCCCAAGTGCTTTGTGACTGTTATAGAAATTGGTGCAAAGCCTCAGCACTGGCAA
>RDPX01000062.1:420475-435045 GCA_003991215.1 Morbakka virulenta | reverse complement strand
CTCTCTCTCTCTCTCTCTCTCTCTCTCTCTCTCTCTCTCCCTCTCTCTCTCTCTCTCTCTCTCTCTCTCTCTCTCTCTCTCTCTCTCTCTCTCTCTCTCTCTCTCTCTCTCTCTCTCTCTCTTTCTCTCTGAAAACTGTATGTAGAAAACTGGGTGCTTCAACGATGTTCTTCTCGAATTTTGTAATGATGTATAGCAACAAAATCAAATAACAGACTGGGCAAAATGCATCTTACCCTTTCCCCAAAAGGGTGACCTATCTATTCCAGATAACTATAGAGGCATTACACTGACATGTATAGCTGCTAAGATATACAATGACCTCCTTCGGGACCGAATCCAACCAGAACTGGAGAAAATTCTTCGCAAAAATCAAAACGGCTTCAGACCAAACAGGTCTATCTATACAAGGCCAAATTCTTACCGTAAGAAGATTGCTAGAAGAAGTAAAAGCAAAAAATCTACAAGCTATCATCATTTTCGTAGACTTCTCTGAAGCATTCGACTCCGTCCACAGGGGTAAACGCGCAGAGGTCTTGAGGACATATAGCATTCCTAAAGAGACGGTGGATGCCATTATTATGCTGTATAAAGACACTAAATCACTGGTAAGGTCACTAAATGGAGATATCAAATTCTTCAAAATATTAGCTGGCGTCCGACAAGGCGATATGTTGGCACCTCTACTTTTCATCTCAGCGCTAGAATATGTCTTACGTATGTAAGTTGATAACAATAAGAACCATGGTTTTACCCTGCAACGTTTAGCAGGAAGAAGATTTCCTGCCAAGTAAGTAACTGATGCAGACTTCGCTGACGATTTACCTCTCCTTTCTGACGATCATGAAAGTGCTGAAAGACTTCTACATGCACTTGAACAATCTACTGCTTTACTTGGGTTATTCGTAAATCCGAAAAAGACAGAAGTAATGAACTTCAACAACCTAATGAAATCCAAATAAATGCCACAAATGGAAATCCTTTAAAGAGTGTTGAAAGCTTTGTGTACCTTGGTAGTGAGATCTTATCGGCCGAAAAAGACATTAAAATCAGGATTGCGAAAGCTTTGGCTGCCCTCGATAAAATGAAAATCATATGGAAGCCAACGCTGCCGATTACCTAAAGCGCAACTTTTTAAGAGCTATTGTTGAATCAATTTTAGTTCACGGATCGGCAACCTGGGCATTGACGAAAAATCATGAAAATATGTTGGACGGAACCAGTACCCGGATGCTACGCGCAATCTTGAATATTTCAGCACCCAACAAAAGCTGAGCTGTATGGAACTATATAACGACAGTTTCCTCATTCATCCGAGAAGCACGTTTACGGCACGCAGGGCATTGTTTCAGAAGCAAGAATGAATTGATCAGCAACTTGATTCTGTTGAATCCAAGACACGGCCATCGATCTACTGGGCGTCCAAAGCTCACAAAAATGGGCATCATTTCACGCGACACCGCCAAGCTACCAGATGACCTCATGACAGAAATGATGGAAAGGGGTGTTTGGAAAGAACGAGTAGTTTTGGCCTGGCAACTCGCCCGACGCAGTAAGGTAGGCAAGGTTAAAAAGGTTTTGGAATTTCATGAACTTATAAACAAAATTGGAAGCAAAATGCAAAGGACGGTGTTAATGGACAGTGAAAATATCGTTCGTAGAGTTATTTCTGGCCTTTACACAAGGCGAAAAAAAAAGATTAATATGTGTTTATTTGTCCTTTTTGTTAACTGGCAAAATTTGGTAGTTAAATTTTTTTTGGCTAATCGTATTAATTTAATTAGCTAGTGAAAAAATCCCCCAAACAATAGACCTCAAAATACCGGGTTGATATCCGGCGGAGTTAAGTCTGTCCGCGTAGGCATTACCTGTGGTCTTGGAAATACTGGGATGACGTCCGGCAGGGAAAAACAATGTTTAACGGGCAGGCGAAGCGCTCTTTAGCCTTGGTCGGCGGTCACCTAGAGATGGTGCCTCGTTAAAAACACCGGTGGTTGTGTAACCTAAAAATCACTATACTTCTTTTGAATGAAATTTCGAATCAATGTTTTGAGAATAAACCTATCAGGGCATACCATCAATGAATATTTAGAGAACGGAAAGAGCGGGGAATGTTTTAATCAACTGAACAGCGTGTCTGTCATCAAGCGAGAGCCATTTGGAAAAATGGTTGCCTAAACTTGGATTGGAAGCCACACAAAGGCATGTGGAGGCAGGAACGCCAGGTGAAAATGAAAAAGAGGAACAAGAAGTAGAGGCTAATGAAAGTATTGGGAATAGTGAAGTGGAGATCATGAATGAGACACAAAGGATTGAAAAAGAAGAAGTAAATGACTGTATTACTGATGATAGAGTTGAACTTGACAATGGTGTAGGAGCATACGAAGATGAAATACGAGATACAGTTAAACGCTTGAGAGATATAATGACTAAGGGAAGAAGAAATGATGGTGTTTTGTTCCGTAAAGTGGGCAAGAGAACGCTGAAGGCTTATGTGAACAAAGTAAACGTGGCAGTGAGGTATGTCAAGTGTAGAACTATCACAGAAACCAACAACTTGATTGCAGCAGCAGTTGTGTGGGTCGCTGAGAAAATGGGATTGAAAAGGGCGGACCAGGGGAAAAGAAATGAACCAAGACGGAAGTGTAGAATTGAAGGAGACATAAAAAACTTAGACAAGATCTACAACTGTTAAAAAGGGGGCTGCAAGGGCAGTTAAGAATGAGGAAATCAAGAAAAGTTCAGGAACTGCAAGAAAAGTACAGAGTCGAAATAAATGGGCTGAAAATAGTAATTGAAGAATTGAAACAACGAATGTTCGCAAAAGGCGCAAAGGTTAACCAATATCAAGTGAGAGTTGAACAGTTTCGACAGAACAGGATTTTTGGATTAGACCAAAGGAGGTTTTATGTGGAATTGACGAGAGAAGTTCCAAGTGCCGAAGAATGCACAAAGGTCTGGAGAGATATCTGGGATCTCAGGAAAGAACAGATGCCAAATGGATGACTGAGTTGAAGGAGATAGATGATGATGAAAAGATCCAAAATACGGTTGTCATATATGGAGAACAGGTCGCAACACAATGCAGGAAGATGTCAAAGTGGAAAGGAGTGCCAGATGGTGTTCATGGATATTGGATAAGGCATTTCACCGTTCTTCATGAAAGTACTGCAGCTCAATTGAACGGAATTTTGAAAGGAGACGGGATGCCAAAATGGATGATACATGGCCGCACAGTGCTTTGCAAAAATGATCCACAAAAGGACAACGTGGTAGAAAACTACCAGACTATCACTTGCCTTACGATGGTGTGGAAACTTCTGACAAGCATTGTGGCAGATGAGATATACCAATATCTGGATCGGGAAAATATCTTAACTGAGGAAAAAAAGAGATGCATCCGTGGAAGTCGTGGGACCAAAGATCAATTGCTGATTGACAGGACTGTTCTCAAAGATTGCAAGGAAAGACTCAAAAGCTTTTCCATGGCATGGATAGATTTCCGTAAAGCATATGATCCAATTCCACAGTTGGATCAATGAATGTTTGGAAATGTTTGGGATGGCTGACAATGTAATAAATATTTTGGAAAGAAGTATGACACAGTGGAAGCTGTTACTGACGCCAAACGGCGAGGACCTAGAGAAGGTTTGGGTAAAGAGAGGAATTTTTCAGGAGGATAGCCTCTCACCACTTTTATTGTACTGTGTATGGTCTCGTTATCATTGTTACTGCGAAAGGTAAATGCAAGCTACGTGTGGGGAAAGGAATATTCCGTGCATCATTTATTGTTCATGGACGACTTGAAGTTGTACGGAAAGAACGATCAGCAGATTAGTGCCCTTGTAAGAACGGTGAATATATTTCGCACTGACATTGCTATGGAATTTGAAATGAAGAAGTGTAGTCTTCTTACATCAAAAAGAGAAAAGATTGTGAAAAGTGAATGAGTTTAGCCTTTTTTCATGGTTGCTGATGAATTTAACGAATTCTTAAATTTTACAAAGTCCAACCTTCAATATTCCTAAATATTTATCTTATAAAAAAAATGTGATTTTATTAAAGATCGCTTTTCGATAGAAAATAATTAAAAAATCTTTTACGCCTTCGCATAAACTACAAAGATGAAATCTTACCTTCAAATGATCTCCCATGACTAGACAGGGACAAAAAAATATATACAAATTTCACTCCGCATCTCAACATATACAAGAACAAGTATCATAAATACTTTTAGATGCGTGATGTCTGATGGAAGTTGGAGGGCATGGTGGCTTGTCATCTTAGCGGTGATGACGCTGTTCATGAACTAATTTTCTATGTCCAGATAAAAGCGGGAAGGTTATTAAAGTACCCCATGGTCTACCTCCGTTTGGCACGATTTTATTGATATTTATGATACGGTACGTTTCCCTCCTTCGTAAGTAAAGAGGAAGGAATAACCACTATGATACTAACTTTCACGAATTAATAGCACGACGTCTGCATTCGCAACAGGCAATGTACCACAAACAAAGGCAAATACGACGCAATTTTTTCTTGTTTCTTTGTTTTCGCTACATCAGATTGACTACGACCATTCTGGTCAGTAAGGAAACCAGAGGCTACCACTGGAGGAATGATAAATGAATAATTTTAATGACAAAAAAGCTTTTTCGGTGTATATCTGAAATTCCGATCCTCATTAACACTAAGGTTAAACATTTTGAATTGGGCTTATAAGCCGAAACAATTTTTTAAGACCAAAAATTGATGAAAAACCTTCCTGGCGTACACACCAGACAATATGTTAAAAATGTGAAGGGCTTGAAAAATCCTATTACAAAACTGGAACATAAATATTACACACCTATGTATATGGCTTCACCATCTAAACCACCAAATGCCACTGGAATTTGAACATCAATAGCTAACTGAATCCTGTTTAAGATAAGAGCGAGAAGAACATTTTTAAAAAATATTTGTGAAAGACGAAATAAAAAGAATGTAAGCAGAAAAATTAATAACAAAATTACGATAGTAATAATAATGATAATAATAATAATAATGATAATAATAATAATAATAATAATGATAATAATAATAATAATAATAATAACAACAATAATAATAANGGATAGATTTCCGTAAAGCATATGATCCAATTCCACAGTTGGATCAATGAATGTTTGGAAATTTTTGGGATGGCTGACAATGTAATAAATATTTTGGAAAGAAGTATGACACAGTGGAAGCTGTTACTGACGCCAAACGGCGAGGACCTAGAGAAGGTTTGGGTAAAGAGAGGAATTTTTCAGGAGGATAGCCTCTCACCACTTTTATTGTACTGTGTATGGTCTCGTTATCATTGTTACTGCGAAAGGTAAATGCAAGCTACGTGTGGGGAAAGGAATATTCCGTGCATCATTTATTGTTCATGGACGACTTGAAGTTGTACGGAAAGAACGATCAGCAGATTAGTGCCCTTGTAAGAACGGTGAATATATTTCGCACTGACATTGCTATGGAATTTGAAATGAAGAAGTGTAGTCTTCTTACATCAAAAAGAGAAAAGATTGTGAAAAGTGAATGAGTTTAGCCTTTTTTCATGGTTGCTGATGAATTTAACGAATTCTTAAATTTTACAAAGTCCAACCTTCAATATTCCTAAATATTTATCTTATAAAAAAAAAGTGATTTTATTAAAGATCGCTTTTCGATAGAAAATAATTAAAAAATCTTTTACGCCTTCGCATAAACTACAAAGATGAAATCTTACCTTCAAATGATCTCCCATGACTAGACAGGGACAAAAAAATATATACAAATTTCACTCCGCATCTCGACATATACAAGAACAAGTATCATAAACACTTTTAGATGCGTGATGTCTGATGGAAGTTGGAGGGCATGGTGGCTTGTCATCTTAGCGGTGATGACGCTGTTCATGAACTAATTTTCTATGTCCAGATAAAAGCGGGAAGGTTATTAAAGTACCCCATGGTCTACCTCCGTTTGGCACGATTTTATTGATATTTATGATACGGTACGTTTCCCTCCTTCGTAAGTAAAGAGGAAGGAATAACCACTATGATACTAACTTTCACGAATTAATAGCACGACGTCTGCATTCGCAACAGGCAATGTACCACAAACAAAGGCAAATACGACGCAATTTTTTCTTGTTTCTTTGTTTTCGCTACATCAGATTGACTACGACCATTCTGGTCAGTAAGGAAACCAGAGGCTACCACTGGAGGAATGATAAATGAATAATTTTAATGACAAAAAAGCTTTTTCGGTGTATATCTGAAATTCCGATCCTCATTAACACTAAGGTTAAACATTTTGAATTGGGCTTATAAGCCGAAACAATTTTTTAAGACCAAAAATTGATGAAAAACCTTCCTGGCGTACACACCAGACAATATGTTAAAAATGTGAAGGGCTTGAAAAATCCTATTACAAAACTGGAACATAAATATTACACACCTATGTATATGGCTTCACCATCTAAACCACCAAATGCCACTGGAATTTGAACATCAATAGCTAACTGAATCCTGTTTAAGATAAGAGCGAGAAGAACATTTTAAAAAAATATTTGTGAAAGACGAAATAAAAAGAATGTAAGCAGAAAAAATAATAACAAAATTACGATAGTAATAATAATGATAATAATAATAATAATGATAATAATAATAATAATAATAATGATAATAATAATAATAATAATAATAACAACAATAATAATAATAATAACAACAACACACACGAGTGGATCCTTAAATCTTTAGGATTATTTAAAGTATCAAACAAAATTATCGGTTTTTTGAAACACAATATGTAAAATTGAAAGACACGCTTAATTTCTACACGTGAGAACGGTATGATTGACTATTGATAACATCAATATTACAAGAGGGGTCTTCCGGGGAGACTCGCTATCTCCACTACTCTTCTGCATCTCGGTAATACCTCTCTTACTTGAACTGAA
Organism: Morbakka virulenta; assembly: GCA_003991215.1. Lineage (NCBI taxonomy): Eukaryota > Metazoa > Cnidaria > Cubozoa > Carybdeida > Carukiidae > Morbakka > Morbakka virulenta. The sequence continues at coordinate 428,069 of RDPX01000062.1, read as the reverse complement.
CTTTTCTAAATATGGATCTAAAAGAATCTCCCATTTGTTTTACGTGGATGATTTGAAATTGAATGCAAACGATGATAACGAACTTGAAGGACTGTTAAGGATAGTGAATGGTTTCCGTGATGATATCGGTATGGAGTTTGGGTTGAGTAAGTGCGCCAAAGCTTCTTTAAAAAAAGACAAACTAGTGACGACTAACAATGTTAGAATTGATGTGGAAACAATGATCAAAGATCTGGAACAGAAGAATGTGTACAAGTACCTTGGCGTTGACGAGTCCAATGGAATTCAATATGCTACAATGAAAGAAAAACTAAAAATAGAGCTTTTAAGAAGGACGTGATTTTGAAGACCGAGCTCAATTGCAAAAACCGGGCCACGGCATACAATACATTAGCTGTCCCTGTCATCACATACAGCTTCAATATCATTGATTAGAAACATACTGAATTAAGAAGATTAGACACAAAGTTTGGGGAATTGCTGGCAACATATATAACATGCACCACATAAAAGCCGATGTTGAGCGTCTTTACTTCCCCAGAAAATTCGGTAGGAGAGGGTTGACACAACTCAAACTTTCTTACAAGACGTCCACAATTGGCCTTTTCCGATATTTAGATTTATCATAAAATTGGATGCTGCAGTTAGTGTTTAGCCATGAAAATAAAGAAGGCTCTCATTCTGTTGTTAAGGAAACGAAACTATTTGCGCGAGCTAGACCTTGATTTGGAAATTGATCTGGAAGGGGAAATGAAGAATACTGATAATGCCCGCAAATTAAAAAGGTTAGCAAGAGAAATGAGAAAGAAAGTTATCGACAATGCCTGGAAGTCAAAACCATTGCATGGCCAATATGCACTTCGAAGTCAGAAAGCTAATGTTGATTTGGTAGATACCCATCAGTGGCTGAGATGTGCTAGTGTGAAGGTGGAGAAGGAACGATTTATTGTTGATGCTCAAGATCAAGCACTCTTTACGAGGAATTATCAGAAGAATGTGATTCATAAAGGTGCAAACGAGGCAAGTAGGTCCTATAAAAACAAGTACTGAAACCATTGACCAAACTCATTTCAGGTTGTTTCATCCTTGCGCCAAATGAGTATACCAACTGAGCCAATCGTTTAGGTCAATATATACACTGGAAAATATGTAACCACTATAACATCGAAACAGTGGACAAGGTGAATGAGAATAAACCTTTACGTGTTCTTGATAAGCCAAACGTGACTATTCTGTGGGACAGAACCAAACAAGCTAATAGCCCGGACATTGTTATCAAGAACAAGTTGAGTAAGTCATGTAAGCTCAGCAAATATAAAGACCTTGAAATTGAAGTGTAGAGAATGTGGAAAATGAAAACAAAAACAATGCCAGTCATAGTTGGGGCACTTGGCATGGTTAAAAAGGGAACGCTGAAATATGTAAACGATATCCCAGCAAAATTATCACTCAATTAAATCCAAAAAAATAGTGTTAAATACTACTGCCAATATCCTTAGAAGAATCTTTTCAATCTGATAGAAGATCAATAACTCCTATAAATCATATAATAAATAATGAAATTTTCAACTTCATTTTTATTCCAATTTCAAATATTTTTACCTCATAATTTTGTACCATTTTTTAAATATTTAATTTTTGATACCTTTGCAAATAATACCTTTTTAAAAATCAAAAGCATTTTTTTCGTATTTTTCATATTTTCACCTTTTATACAATTTCTTATACGTATATAAGTATAAAAAAAGAGAAACGTCAAGGAAACATACATGCAAGAACGGCTTGGTACCCTGGCTTATTGATAATAACCCGGTGCTATGAAGTTCTCAAACAAAAGCACTTATTTAAGAAAATGGAAAAAATGATAATTAAAAGGAATCAGTAGACGAATATCGGTTTTGACGAAGGCATAAACGTAAACAATGGTATAAAAATAGGACAAGACCGAGAAGAGGGAATGGTTATGGTTTACGTGGCGTCACCTGAAAATGATGTAAGCAAAGAAAAGTGGTTATTGATAAAAACAAATAGCCTTGAACAATAATCTTTAGTTAAATATACTGAAATGACTGATAGGGAACCTCTTTTGAAAATTTGACACACGTATAAATTAAAAAACATAATAAACTTAGAAAATATAGCACTATACCATCTTTGCGGGGAAATTACTCAGTCCAGACATAACAGAATTAAACCATTTTATCTATGCAACAAATACAGTGCTTCAATAAATATTTAAAGTTAAAGCAAAAGGAAAAAGAAACAATGAAAGAAATCCCACTAAATCTAAATGAGAACTCAAAAATGAGAAAGAAATAGAGAACTTTGGAAAACATATTTCTTTACTAGAGGAAATACAGAGGGGTAAAGAAATAAGATGTACAAATGCCAGAAGAGCACTAAGAAAATATAAAATAGAGGTAAAGAACAAATAGCCACCATTAAAGAGGAGCTAAAAAGAAAGCTTCAAAGAAAAGCCCGACGATTGGGAAGATTCACCAGGCGGAATAAGTTCTACTAGCAAAATAAGATCTTTGAAACTGTGCCAAAAAGCTTTAAGACAGCGGTGGATGAAATATCATCAGAGGAACAAGTTCGTATATTCTGGAACAAATATGGGAAAATGAAGAAGGAAATAACGAAAAATTGAATGGATAAAACATCTAGAAAACGATGGAAATGGTATGCAAATAAAATGACGAATTTTTCAAGATGACTCTCTCTCTCTCTTGCTCTTCTGTACGGCATGATGGATATAGGATCAATAACAAGGAAGCAAATCATTTTTTTCATATGTATGATTTAAAACTATATGCCACTAATGATGGAGAACTAAAAAGGGTGTTAAAACTGAAATGGAGCTTGGATTAGGCAAATGTACCATGGCAATATTTAAACGTGGTAACTTATTGAGTACAAACAATGTAATTCTTGATGAAGATCATGTGATTAAGGAACATGACAAGCAATTTACAAATACTTCGGTGTTGATGAAGGAGATGGCATACAACATGCAAAAATGAAAGAAAAGATCAGGAAAGAATGCATGTGCAGTGGTAAGGTTGATCATGAAGACAAAGTTAAACTCAGAAAATAGAATAACAACTATCAATACTCTTGCAATTTTGGTGGTTACTTCTGGTTCCAATGCCATCAACTGAAATTTAAGAGAACCTAAAAGACCAGATACCAAAATCAGAAATCAATTAACTTGTCATATAATGCATCACTCAAAGTCAGACATAGATCCTTTATATATACCCAGACGTAGAGGAGGAAGAGGCATGATCCACCTGGAACTTTTATACAAAACCAACTCTATGGGACTCTTCCAGTAATTAGGTAACACAAATGACTGAGTGCTCCAAAAAGTGAATTTGCACTAAAACTCAAAAAAACTTCACTCAATCATTAACGAATCCGACAAACTTTTCCACGAATTAAACCTTAAAATTGAAAATGACAATCTTTTGAAACCAACTGAAATAGTCCAAAAACCAAAAAAAAAAATACTAAAAATGTCCGTTTGAAACAATTTAAATCACGATGGCAAGAGAAGGCCCTTCACAGACATTTTGCATCTCGAGCTAAACATGCTCACGTGGATGAAATTGCAACCCATCTGTGACTGAGAAGCGCTGAACTTAAAGGCGAAACAGAGGAGTTTATTCTTGCAGCCCAAGATCAAAGTTTATCCACCAGAAATTATCTGGCTTTGGGCAATGGTGCAGATCTGAAAGATCGATTTTGTGAGGAGAAAACACGAACAGTTGACCATCTCATCTCTGGTTCCTAATCCTAACACCAGGAGAGTAAATAAACTGTCACAACAGGGTTGGTCAATACCTTCACTGGAAAATCTATACAACATGTGTAGAAACTAATAGTAACTGGTACAAACACTACCCAGAACCAGTTACTGAGGGGCATGAATCGAACATCTTATGGGATTTTATGGGATAGAGGAATGAAACCTGCAAGGAAGACACATTACTTAATAGAAAAGCAGAAAAAACAATGACAAATGTTAATACAATAATAGCATTTGATGAAGTAAGATATACAGAATAGAAAGTAGGATAGAAGAAAGTGAAAAAGATCCTGAGTAAACAGGATAAGAGGAACAAGCAGCAAAAGTCCTACAGAGAAACTTCAAAATGAAATACCAAAACTATATGGTGAAGAAGATCATGGGTAGCAGAAATGTTAACACTGACCCTGGGATAACATCACCCATATTTGCATTACAGTAAGAGATGGTAGAAACAAAAGCAGAGAAAAGATCAGGAGATTGTTGGACAGTGACAAATGACAGATGTGTGGAGAGTACAGAGGGGCAGTCAACACCTTTTGTCTGGAAGAAGGAACCTTGCAGGGTCAGAGCATGTCAAGATGACAGCACTCTGAAAGTGCTAGCAGTTAAATGGCATATTGAAAAGAGATTGCTGCCTGAAGAGTCAAAGTGGTACTCCATGAATTATGAATGAGGAAAAGTTCTTGAAAAAGATGGAAAGAATTGATTTTGGAATTGGAACATCAAATGATAACAAACTGTATTGTGAAAAGACCAGACCCATAGCCAAAACAACATTGTTGATTGATATGGCACATCCAAAAAACAAATAGACAACTTAAATGAGGGGAAAAGGTCAAAAAGTATCAACAGTTTAATTTTGAACAACAAAAACAATAAGAAGGGAATACAGTTAAAATCATTCCAACAATTGGATTTCTTGGAGGAGTAAACAAGACTAAAAAACCTTCAGTCTATAAATGCAAGCCTGGTATTTTATTTATTTTATTGCTGAGCAATGAAGTGTCCATAAAAAACCTCCTGAAACTTCATTTAATACATGGATGGGTGCCCATTAGGTCTACGTTCAACTCAGTTTCAGAATTGACCAACTTATTGTTCTATTACACAATGGGGCACACATATAATAGTATAATAGTAATGATAATGTTGATGACGGTGGTGGTGAGGCAAATTGAGTAAATGTAATTTTTCTACTATTGTTGCAGAGTGTATGATTATCAGATGCATAATACTGTATGTGGTGAAGATGCATTAGTCAACCATCACTTCCAGTAACAATTTTGCTTACTACCACATTTCACATGTAAGTCCTCTCCAATTCTTATCTTTTTTTAGACCACCCTTCTTTTGTAGGTTGATGAATATCCCTTACTTTCTGGTTCTCTTCCTTCATTCAATTTTTTTTCCATACAACTTTGCCAGTTTTCTCCTGCAACAACTTTGTCTGCTTTGGTCAATTCTGCTGGGTTCTCTTCTATTTCAGCCACTTTTCATCTCTTCGTTTTCTTAATCACTTTCCTAATACCCAATTCTCATATCATTTTATGTCCATTTCTTTCATCTCCTCTACTTCTGCTAATTCTTGCTATTGGCACACCTGGAAACAGGTTTTCTTCACAGTATTTAATCTATGTTTTCATCATATCCCTCTTGTCACAAAAGGTCTCCCCAATACTTTATTTTATTCCTGACATACACCTCTTCCTCTTATTTATTTTTCTTGGAGTTTGAAACAAATATCTGGTTGTTAATATTCTTCTTATTTCCTTTTACTTGGTTTTCAAAAAGTTGTCTTTCTTTACATTCTGTAGCTCATCTCCTGACCTCTCCATTGTTTACTATTCATTTCACCCAGCCTGCCTTTATTATCTTTGATTTGCTCCATCTGGTCTTATGATTAATGTCTTTTTGTTCATCAACTACTTTCCAAGTGTTATCACTCAGCCCTTTCTGGCTCTACTTTCTGACTTTTTTTACTTTGTCATGATTTCTTTGTATATCTTTTTAATAAGTTTGTGTGTATATGTGTATGTGATACATTCTAATTTAAAGTGGGGGTTAGTTTCTTTCCATTGGGCTCTACTGTAGTTTGATTTAAAACTGTTACATGACATGGCAGTGACCCATTGCTGTATCAGCTAATCTAAGCAACAAGGTATCCTTCATTGTTGTTCTCTTTTGTCTCAATAAGGGGTCTATCATGACTTCTGTTTTGACAGGGAGGGATAGCCCAGTTACTTCAAATTCCCTATTATACTATAGTCATCCATTGAGGAGATGCTACACAAGCATTCTTATTCCCCCTCCAGAATTTTCCAGTTTCTGCCATCCAACTATTGTCAATTTTGGTCTCCCAAAAATGATCAATATATTTTATACCATCAGAACTGAGGTTAACTCCAAAATTTTAATACAAGAACAAAATTACTTAGCAAATTTCTCCAACTTACCCAAACTGTGTTTTCCCAACTCCTGGTGTGCCACATATCTCTGTTATCTTTTGCACTGGTATTCCACCACCAAGAGCATCATCCAAAGCAGCACAGAAGGTCACAACTTTTAATTTGTTTTCTTCATTTGATAAAAGATCAAGAACTGATTGTGGTTTGGTAGATTGATCCAACAAAACCTGGTCTGTTTCAACAGCAAAGCCAGTTGTGGTTTCACGAACTACAGTAAGAATTTTCACTGCTTCTTTGACATCTATGGAAAGTTCTAAAAAAATCCAAGCCAAAAATTAAATGCTAAAATTTGTTAGTGTGAGGTGTACATCAACATTTATGAGATAGTAATATAACATGGTTTATCATTTGGTTCACTAAGAGTTGTACTGCACCAATAGATAAGACCATTCTTAAGTGGCTTTATGCAGCAGCTGAAGAGGACCAAAAAACAGTGCCCCGACTACTGACTACATCGAATTTCTAAAAAAAGAACAAGCTTGCATGAGTGTTCTGTACACTTACCAGCATACTACTGTCATACATTTCTCTTCTGTATATGATATGACAACCATTATACTCTATTATTTATAAGAACGTAATTCAGGCAATTCTATCATATTCAACAAAATAAGCCACGACTTCAGGAAAAATAATTGTACTAAAAATAATTGAATCTGATTGATAAAATACCACTGGGACACTTATTTTTGCTTTTTTATAATTACTTTCTTAATATCTAAAAATCAATTGAATTTTAAGCTGCTTTCACAATTCTCACTGTAGATGTACTTCTGGGTCATTAAAGCTTGTCACTTTTAAACTTTGTGCTTTTCATACATTGAATGTACTGTTAATTGCAAAATTCCCTCCCTGATGCCATGAAAAAAGAGCTGTTCACTTACATTATGTTGTATCTTTTAACATTTCAGATTAGCCCAACGTTTATCGTAATAAGTCAACTTACCTTTGCTGAGTTCTAGTGGAGTAGTACTGAGAAGGTCATTTACTTTATAAAACCCCGATGCATCTAATTTAGAAATGACAGAAGGCGCAAGTGGGCAAGAAGAGAGGTCATGGTTGGGTATAACAGACATAGCTAAGGCCCAACTATTTCACCTAATGCCGTTCAACCTTCTCGTGAAGCCATATTGTTGATATTTTGGATGAAGGTCATCAAACCGAGGCTAGGATCCAAATTTTAAAGTTTGGCGGGAAAAAGCAACAGTCACAACGTACCTCTCATCATCATCATCATCATCATCATCATCATCATCATCATCATCATCATCATCATCATCATCATCATCATCATCATCATCATCATCATCATCGT
>RDPX01000062.1:326160-358664 GCA_003991215.1 Morbakka virulenta | reverse complement strand
TTTTGTGTAAAGGTTCAAGTTATAAACGCAATATTAATATGTAAATTGTAGCAAAACATTAAATGAACTCATGAGGTCCACATATCTCTAAATATATCAATAAATCATACTTTTTGAAACCTAAAAATCAATGGAAAATTACCATAATTGAAACAGTCAATGAATCTATATCACTAAAACCAGCAGAACCTCTGTAATAACATCTGTAAAGCTTAAACGTACAGCTCGTTGTAAAGAAACGTAGACAGAGAATTTTTAACAAGCGTTGTCATTTAAGTGGAAAGCTATGGAAGTTTGTAAACAATGGTAAAATACAAAAATCTCATACACAGATATAAAGGGGTTTTCTGTTTCTTTAATGCCTTTGTTATTTTTAATTAAATAGATATTAGCAAAATGTACCCTAAAAAGTCGACTTTCCCATAACTTTTAAATTCTTTTTCACCGTTTTAACCCAAACAATGATTTAGTCTAGTTTCAAAAATTATAGTAAAAAAAGTTGTGCAATTTACAATTGCGTGTTAAGCAAGAAAATGAAAGTAAAAAACAAAACAACCTGACCACAGTTATATTCAAGTGTATCAAGTTTGTAAATTCTTCGCCATGTTTTATTGTCGTCAATTAGGTCAAAAATCGTATGTAAATCATCACACAAATGTCGCCATTGGATTCAAATGTGAATTGTAAAACTGATGCAGTCACTAGGTCACGTGATCAGCGAATTTAAGTTTCCAATAAGAAAAAATATATTTGACGATTCTCTTTTGTCAGCTACAATTTTTCATGTAATTTGATTTTATCAAATTCACAGAGAAACACAGTTTTAACGATTCTCTTTTACTCGAGGTACTTTTTCATGCCTATCCTTTCCAATCAACGTAAGCCAGGCTTCATAAAATAAATGAATTCATAATTGAGGCATGCGCATACACATTGTCAGCCATCCACGTGACGCAACCCTTGTAACGTCATGTTGAAGTAACCACCATCTTAAAAAAATGGTATCATGTTGGCCCGAAATTTTGATTTATTGTTTGGATCTGTTGTGATTAAAGTTTGGATGAAATGAAGTTTGAGCTCGATTTGATTTGTTTGACAGACTGATAAGTACCAACCATAGAGGAAATAGCTATTTCCTCGCTGTAAATGCTTTAAAAAAGTGTTATACTTGGTACAACCAACAGCAAAAACCAGCGTGAAAAACAAACAAATTATAAACCATTGCAAAAGAGTGTCTTTCATTTTCCTTGCATGCTGTATCAACGTGGCTCAAACAGGCATCTGCCTGACAAGAAGGATAATTGCAGAACATGGACCTTTCACGTTTGATGAGATTATGTCCTTGCTAATAGGAGCAGAGGATAAAATCAGAATCAAATCAGAGCAGTTATTAACTATAACTTTATAAGAATTTGTTAATATACTGGTAATTGCCCTGAGCGTATGTCATCATCTTAAAAATCAAAGGAGCACGAAATGAAGCTTCCCTTGCTCTCTTTATTTTATCCTGGAGCGAGTCCTTTGTATCCCTTTAGGTGACTGACTGAACAGTTGATTTTCCACTGCTCTTTTCAATATTTTTGTAATACGTCCAGGGGATTGAACTAAAACTGCATTCAGTTGTGATATCTCGACTTAGGACCATAAGGTTATCCTCTGCCACAACGCTTACAATGTTAACTGCCTGTAAGCCTTCCAGTGGACCTTAAAGTAATACGTTGGGGGGATACCGCGGGGCTGAGATAGTCTTGTGACCAGGAGCTCATTTAAGTTTGGGTAGTAACCCCCCCCAGCCACATCTATCTGTGGCTGTGGTGTCTTCTCCAAGCAAGGCACTTGTTCAGCAAGGGCTAGTAGCAGCGCCTTACTTGGAAAAAGAGCCCGAGGCTGCAGACAAAGAGGGTAATTTGAAACGAAATGAAAAAAGTGGGGTAAAATTAGAATTGGCAGCTGAAATATTGGAAGTGGTAAAGGAAAGTAAGCGAACTATTGAATATTTTACAAAAGGCAATATCAAGATCTTGTGCATTCAGGAAACCAAATAAAGACTGAAAATTAAAAGAGCAAGAAAGGAAACGCAAGGAGCAACGCAGTGGGGACCAGTGGGGACCAAGCTGGAAGTAAACAACAAAAAAAAAGAAACGAAAAGAAAGATTAAAAAGTGGAAGCTTCAAAGACAGAAGAAGATGGAATATAGAAACATGTATGAAGAGCTTTCAGGGAAAATGTAAAGTTGGGAGGGCTACAGGAAGAATAAAAGATGTGTGGTTAAATATAAAAGAAATATTGACAATGCCATGAACAGAAGTGTTTTGAAAAACCATCGGAAAACTAATAGCAGAAAAAAAGGAGTCAGTAGGTTAAAACAGTAAAAAAGGAAAAGAAGTAAGCATTGAGACAAAAAAGTGAAAATAGGAATAACATAAAAAAGGGGTAGATACAAGTAGGAAAAGAGAAAGACAAAAGGGGCAGTATGCATGGCGAAGAGAAATTTATACTCATATATAATGGTAAAGAAGCATACAAGGCATAATGCCACAAAGTTCATGGAAATATAAAGAAATGACAGAAAAACACCCTTACAAATAGATCCCACACAAAACAAGAACATTAAGCCAAGAGAAAAGAGTTAACGTTTCACTTAAAACCATTGGAATCATATGATGAAGGAAAGCGCTCAAAACACAAGGAGTTCAAAAAAAGTTCCATCACAACGAGGGACAACAATTGCACAAGCATGAAGAGGTTGAGAGAAATGAAACATATAAGATGCAACAAAATAGGCGGTAGCAAAGAGGAAAGCAGATTAGAACATTTCCCATGTTTATATCTATAGAAAGACTAAGATGAGCCATATTCCATTGATGAGACCAAAGTTAAGGAGTTGCAGCAAAAGTTGGAGCTATCAATTCAAAAACACGTCTCAATGCTTGATAAATAACATCAAGTTGAAATGAGGTAGCACCTGTCCAGATGTGACAGCTATGCTTCTCCATACAGGGACGGATGATTTATAAAGATACAAGATGGCCTAAGGTACAAGGTAATCTCTAGCATGATACAAAAAAACCCAACCCTTTTAAGAATAAGACTTGCCAATAGATTGAATATAAGAACTTCAAGGAAGATCTGAAGAAAATGACAAACCAAACAATCTCATTGATGAACATTCCTTAAGAGGAGAAGCAACCTCACCAGGGTTAACAACAGAATGATGTTTTCATAAATACTAAAGGAAAATAAAGGGTCAGTTTCTTATTGAACAATATCAGTTGCGTTTTAGCTGTATTGAAAAAAGCCATTCACGTCCTTCCCCATTTCCTGTAGGTTAGATTCTATATCTTCCCCACGTTTGACCAGTTCTTGCTGAGTTACCTTGTAATCAATCCCAGAGTATACGTTAGTGTTGATAGTTGTTGATTAACTAAATAGAATATCCATGTAGATACAATAGATATAAAAAGGAAGGAGTCAGACCAAGAATGGAACCTTGAGGAACGCCAGCGTTAATGGAGTAAAGTGGAACCCTGGTAACGCGGTCACCGACGGGAACAGCCCCAGGTGGTCGTAATAGCGAGATGGTCGTGGCAGCGGGGTCGCGTCGATCCGAACTCCTTGAAAACTGAACCGGAATGAGATTGTCGTGCACGGTTCAGTAAACATCCACCAAGCTTGACCGAGGGGCAGGGAGTGGTCTTTCATGTGTTGCAATAAAACTGTTATCTTACTGCAAAATGCAATTCGAAACGTTAATTCTCGTTTTAGTTCAACTTAGAGGGAGGCAGAAGACGTCCAGAGCATCAAAGAGCATTAGCAGGTATCCCGACCCGGGTAAATCGATAAATATGATCCAGAGTTGATGATGTCATCATTGATAAAGTTTGAAATGTACCGGTTCCACGTTTGCCGTGGTCCATCCCCGAATATGTCTCTGATAACCGATCCCAATCTCACTTTTGGTTGAGGGCAGCACGTAAGAGAAGTCCGAACCCAACGATCATTTTAATCGAAATTACTGGTGCAGTTGTTTTGGTAGCAATTTCTCTGTAAACTGTTCATTGGACCGACTTTGAAATAAAAAATAAAATAATATTCTCCAGTAGTCTCACTTTATTGTAATAAACATAACATTTTAATAAAATTGTTATAAAATTTACACTCAATATGGTTCAGATTTTTACACGCATTCGCTCATCTTTCAAGACAAAGAAATAACAACAAACCCGATTTGTTTACGGCTTGTTTGCACTAGCTAAACATCAATTAGAAACAAGCCTAAATTAAACCTTAATTATGATTACCGGATCAATGAATGCGTGATCACAAAATGCAGCACATTTCTGTAAAGACTTCAATAACCCATTGACATCAAATTGCTGAGAAAATGATACCCATGAAGAGAGTCTTGATAATGTCACAAGCTAAGAGCACATCATGACACATGAAAGTAAAAATAAAAGTCCATAGATGTTCATAAAAGTTCACAAATTAAAGTTCTCTGATCAAAACCTGAGCTAACACAATGCAGGCAAGATTGAATTAAAGTCCACAGCTAGAATTTCACTTTTAAAAGTTCAATATGGAAGTTTGCCTGCAAGCTTGCCGTGATTTTCCCAGTTGTTTCGGTATCCTTGGCACATGTGGTATCCTCGTCACTGTCTTCCGACGGTTTACAATCGCAGTCCGTTTGGCTAGATTTCGAAACCTGGTACTTCTCGAGAGCTAGTTGTTCGCTTCTAGCAACAGCATTTTGAAACGGCGATCACAGAATCGGAACAATTTGAAAATATGAATTAGGCCATGGTACCCATTAAAATCGAGTTTCAAAACTTTTTCCTCTGAAGGTCGTCAACTGGCTTGAGGACAAATATTTTTTTATTGGTTTCGACTGCAGGTCGCCATTTACTACCGTTAGTCATAGGCCTAATTAGGCAGCGCGGTCACTGAAGCCGCTAATTGCCCTGTCGTGGTTGTGTTAGGGGGTAGGAATATGCGATTGGGACCAATTACTTGCTGGTTGCGGTAAATAATTATTAATTATTAATAATTATTAATTGGTAATAATTATTTGCTGGTCGCGGGGTGAAGACATTTTACAAAGTTTAATAAGGGAAAAGATCGGCACTTTGAAAAAATGGTCGTATTGGCGGGGTGATCGCATCAGTGAGGTGGTTGCCAACCGGAGTTCTACTGTACTTGTAGGGTATAATTCCTTCCAATGTGAGACACATTTTACTATATGAAAGAAAGGTGTGGAGGATTTTAAAATACCCTTCCACTATAACCCGAAAGCATACAAAACAAGCCAGCCTAACACACCTTATCAAATCCACTGGAAATGTCCAGCGCTATAGCTTTTCCTTCACTAGATTTATACATAAACCTATAGATGCGTCCTGTGATTATATTTAAAAGGTCATTATTAGAGTGAAACTCTCTAAACATGTACTGAGCATCAACGAAGAGATCAAGGTTCTGCAAGAACTCTGCCAGTGCATTGCTGGTAGGTCGCTTCAAGACCTTTCCAATGACAGAATAACGTTAGAACCTTTCCAGGAAGATTAGAAATGAGACTTTGGTATGCAAAGGTTAAAAAGTTTAGACAGCAAAGAGATAGTTCAGAAGCACACTTTTTCAAGGGAACTCCCGAAATCAAATCAAGACGATGAGATTTAGGTTGATCAAACCTATAAGTAATCTTTGCAGCCAACTTGGGGTTTATGATGACAGAGTTCAAAATCTGAGCCCTCTGTGGAGAGAACTCTGGCAAACAAACACTAAGTGTCATTTACAAAGGAAACCTTTGAAAATAATCTAACANCTTCCAATGTGAGACACATTTTACTATATGAAAGAAAGGTGTGGAGGATTTTAAAATACCCTTCCACTATAACCCGAAAGCATACAAAACAAGCCAGCCTAACACACCTTATCAAATCCACTGGAAATGTCCAGCGCTATAGCTTTTCCTTCACTAGATTTATACATAAACCTATAGATGCGTCCTGTGATTATATTTAAAAGGTCATTATTAGAGTGAAACTCTCTAAACATGTACTGAGCATCAACGAAGAGATCAAGGTTCTGCAAGAACTCTGCCAGTGCATTGCTGGTAGGTCGTTTCAAGACCTGTGTCGAGTTACCCCCGGGGGTAACTCGACACAGGATTCTACAAAGTTCTTGACTAAAGCTCTAATATCACTTTGCTTGGATGCAAAGTCCATATTAGATTTTATTCATTGACCATATATGACGTGATCAACCACTACCATCTTAATTTAGGGCCGAACATTCTCCCCTTTTACCCAATTCTCTGATCACCAATTCTGATATCAATAAACAAATCAAAAGTTACATTTTGAACAAATTCCGCACTTCATTCACAAGTTGAAGGAGTAGTTCTTAAGAACGTAAAGAGAAAGAGGAAAGTGGCAAGACATAATAGTCTATGTTAATTGAGGATATGGCATCTAGAGAGAGAGAGAGAGAAAGAGAGAGAGAAAGGGGGGAGGGGGAGAGGGAAAGAGAGAGAGAGAGGGGGAAAGAGAGAGACAGACAGAGACAGAGACACAGAGAGAGAGACAGAGAGGGAGTGGGGAGAGAAAGAGAAGGCTCAAATTTCGTGGCTTATTTATTCTAATAAGTCCTTCAGCCCATTAAAGTTTTAAGGGGCTAAACACTAAAATTCCATTTTCCAAAATTTGGTACAAAATAGCACATATTTGACCTCTATATCTCTTTTTGCTAGTTAAAATCAGAACTAGATTTGTGAAAGTCGAAGCAAAATATACATCAATATTTTAATGAATTTTCCACTTTTCTGAAAAATTCCAAAGAAAGATGCATTATGAAAACTGCCGCAAATCAAGATTTATGAGACGAAGGTAAGACCAGTTATTTTCTACCTCGGAAAAGCTAGTACAGTAAATGCATGACTGGCTCTAGGTTTCTTTCTTTCCAGAAGAAGCTAAGGTGACATTATATGCCCATTGAGAAGATGAAATACCCAACATAACGGTGATATATGCTTATTAAGAAGCTGAAGTGCCCAACAGAACGATACAAGAAATGATGGTGTTTCGATCAATCGACGAACTACTCAGGCTATAAAACCGTGAGAGACTGAAATCATATTTCACCGTAGTAAAGGTGTCACCTTAAAGAGACACCTTTACTTGGATGAAAGAGAAAGACAGCAGGATACTTCGCTACGCACCGTGTCTAAAGAATGAAATTACCGGGACATCAATGTCCTTCCGATTTGAATATTTATGTATGGTCCGTTGATGGTGAAGGTTTTTATTGATACATTCTCCATACCCTTTGGTGGAACATGATATTACTGTTCACCTTGCTGATCTTATGATTGTGCACATTGTATACATTATAACGGCGCACATTCTAAACCTTCCACTGTTTTAGTGAATGAAGGTTCTTAAAGGCCAAAACAACTGAGCCTCTTGCTGAATTAAAACCAAACAGATTGAAGCCCTAGCAGAAACAATACGTCATAAACGAAGCATCACAATATTGAAGAAGAAATTTCTTCTTTCATGTTTTATCTTTACATAAAAAAATCAGAAACTGGACAGCAGGAAATGGAATTTTATCTTCAATCCATCAAATTCAAGATGAATTTTTGGTAGGAAATCATTGCAATATAAGCGTGGGTTACAAAGATCCACCTAGCCAGAAAACACCCACACCTTATTAAGAATTAGATGTGATCTTGTACTACAAAAAAGCCATCTTTCTACAAAAGTATAATTACTAAAATCACACAGTGTTTGCTTTCTCTAGCCTTTAATATCTCGTTTTGCTTTCTGTTCTTCTTTCTAGCAAAGCCATTTACACTGTTTTTTCGGTTTGCATGGAGTTACAACTCTTGATCTTTTACATTTCTTTACCATTTTCCAGTTGCAAACATTTTTCAGTTTACCTCCACATTTTGTCTTCTTACAGATCAATCTGCGATGCATCTTGCAAGGTTTTCCAACTTTCCACTTGTAGCATTTTTTCCTCGGGTTCCTTTTCTGTTTCATTTTCTTGCATACTTTTCGCCAATGCTTATTTCTGCATTTGTATTCCTTACGACACACACGGCATTTCCCTTTTACGACACATTTGGTATCCCAGCAGTAGCGGTAACGGATCCACTTACATCGTCTTTTAAGTCCTTTGCAATTGTATGTGATACAAAACAAACGACGCTTCCAGCTGCACTTAGCACACGCCTTATACCGATTGCACATTTTTTGTCGACAAACATTGACGTAACTGCATAGTCGCTTACAGATAGCTCCATTTCGTGGAGTTTTGGATTTTGGCGAGGCAACTTGACTTTGATTTTCTATGAAAAAAAAGATAAGACATTTTATCAATGAGATTATGAATATAATATTTGGAGGAGTAGGGAACTCAAGGAGTGATCAAAATTAATCATTTCTAAGCCTTAAGAATTCAACAATTCAAGCTTATCTTGCAGTAAACTTGACAAAGCTGGTTCAATAAAAAAATGAAAGTTACAGGAAGTATCTTTTCAATAATTTAACATTGTAATAAGTCGCGTCCTTAAAGGTCTCCTAGCGCTAAGAGCATTAACTTTTAAGTTAGGCAAAAGACACAAATTTCATCTCATTAATTGCTTTCTGGAATTTTGGCAATAAAATATTAATGATGTAAGCGCAGATCGAAATACTCTTAGAAAATTGGGCAAATTTCGTGTGGCGTGTGACCTGTGATTTGAGAAAGGAGATCTTTGTACTTTGCGGAACCCGAGATGTTGGCAAGTCTTTTGAAGTTAAACTCAAATAAACAGGAAAACAGGCTACAGCTATGACTGAATCTTGCCATAGAAAGGGGTGACATCCCTTGCCTCCGGAGTTAAGAGAAAAGCAGGCAAAACCGGGTAACCATAGTCCACTAATGGGAAATAAGGCGTCCCTTCCCGACTTGCTTAGTCTTTGAGATGATACCTCGGGCAAGTATCAACAACCTCCTAGCCTTTCCTGCCAGGGTTACGATAAAGACGTCGGCAGCGGGACGTCGGATGTTTCTTCAGGGCGGAAGAGCTCTCTAGTCAGAGTCAACGGCTTGAAGTGACGCAGCGGCTAGGAGGATGATCTTTCACGACACTGACAATGGTTTCGTGTCATATACCTTTACAACATGGTACTGCGTGACAGAAGGCAATGGCAAAGCACGTCCGTATCTTGCCAAGAAAATCATGATGACAAACCCAAAACCAAGAAAAGGAGATAACGGTGTGGAGGGGGGTGTTCCCCTGAGGAACAATTCCTCGCCCGGTATGGTTACCTGAAAGCAGCAGGGGGGACCAGACCGTCATCAAGCGACTGAGGCAATCCCAATTAAGAAAGGTATCAGCATAGGAACATGGAAGGTAAGAACATTGCATCAAATTGAAAAACGTGAAAATGTAAAACAAGAAATGACACGGATTGGAATCAACATCCTTGGGTTATGCGAAACCAGATGGAAGAATAGCGAAAATTTTAGAAGTGACGATCATAGACTGATATACTCAGGAGAAAATACTCATAGAAGAGGTGTGGGCCTATTATTAGATAAAGAAAGTACGAAATGTGTCCAAGAGTATTGGCAACTATCAAGAGAGTTTTTTCAGTGAAGTTGGAAGGAAAACCGTTCAAAATATCAATTATTGTGGTATATGCACCAACATCAGACAGCGAGGAAGCAGAAATTAAAGAGTTTTACGAGCAATTGGATAAAAAGTTCGATCACAGTGCAAGTCACAAGAAGTAATACTGATAATGGGGATCTAAATGCAAAAGTAGGACAAGACGAAGAAGGAAAAATAAAAGGAAAACATGGTCTTGGTGAACAAAACTACAGAGGAGAGAGAGATTTGTTCAATGGTGCACATCGAACGAACAAATTATCACTAACACATGGTTCGAAGAGCACCCGAGAAGACTATGGATTGGAGAAAGGAGGGGAAACGAAAAATCAAATAGATTACATAACTATCAATAAGCGCTTCAGAAATGCAGTCCAACATTGCAAGACATACCCTAGTGCAGACTGCGCCAGTGACCATCTACCAGTCGTCTTCAAAGTAAAACTGAAGCTGAAACAACTAAAGGAAAAGAAGACAGAACCAAAACTGCAGTATGAAAAATTGATAGACGATCCAGAAATAAGAAAAGAATGTAGAAATAAAGAATCGTTTTGAAAACCTTGAAGATGAAGGTGAACTCAATTCCTGCTGGAAAAACTTAAAAGAATCGGTAGACTCAGCAGCAGAGAAGGTCTTGCCGGAGAAAGAAAAAACAAACTAAAAAGAAATGGATGACACCAGAGATCTTAGAACTAATGGAAGAAAGACAACAAACAACAGACAGACGAAGGGCGGAATATAGAACACTCGACCATCAAATCAGAATAAAATGTAGAGAAGCGAAAGAGGAATGGCTCAATGTAGAATGTGAAAAGATAGAACAACATAAACAAAGAGATCCTGCAAAGATATACTAAAAGATCAAAGAAACCAGTGGCTGCAGATCTTCAGCTTTCTCTGGATGTATACAATCTAAAAATGGGAAGATCATCATGGAGAAAGAAAAGGTGTTGGAAAAGTGGACGGAGTACATCGATGAACTGTTCAAAGACAACAGGGGAGACAAACAAGCCATAAATAAGAAAATTGATGGCCCTAAAATCCTGAAATTTGAAGTGGAGCAGCACTAAAGAAATTGAAAAGGAATTAAGCAGCTGGACCCGACGAGGTTGTTACGGAAATGCTGACATCTCTAGAAGACTTTGGCATAGTAAAACTAACTGATATGATAAAAAATAATAGGGTGTCACTGCATCTATATTGTTATCCGAAATAATTAATATCATAAGTTATGTTTTATTTATTTATTATGTTACGCATTGAAATTGGTGAGTTAATTCTATTGTACTGTAGTTAGAAATAATTGGAGCGTCAGGAAAATTGCATATTTTTATATAGTTTTGATATTTTAGGCAATCTGAAAGCAATAACAGAGATTTTTTAGAAGAAAAATAACGATGAGTTTTGGATTTAGAGAATTGACGATCAAAATAAAATGGAAAGAATTCTAAATAAAGAAGTTTGAAGTAAAACGCTGTTGCTTTTTATTCTTTTTTCCAAAATGTCTTTTTCGACAACTTGAAAGCTAGACTTTAAACTGATGAGAACTTGCTACAGGTCTAGTAGATCTCTGGAAAGGTTTAAAAGATAAAGTTAGAAAAGCAAGCTTTGGTAAGAATTAATTTAAGTCTTCTTTGAGACCTCATAAGAGGTCTAAATATAGCTTTGGCTGTGTACTAGTCTAAAACCTTACCCATCCTAACTTTCGTAAAAAATTAAAAATAGAATAAACATTTGGAACCTAGACCATTATATATTATATTTACATATTAGTATAAATTAAGTTTGTTGTCTATAAAATGCCGGCAGTCTTACCAATATAAAGAGAGAGGAAATTTCAATTAATATAATGTCGTTAAACTATTAATCTGTATTATAAAACATGCTTTGAGACACAAGACAAAATACTTACCGTCTAATATTTCTCGGTCATTCTCTACATTCACCTGAAGCTCTGTTCCAGCTTTTTCAGTGTCTGTAATGTCAAAAATAAACACTTTTAAAAGAAGATATCTTAGTACATCTAGGTTTTCTTAGTTTTACGTTTTACATTTAGATAATTCTGATTAAGTTACAGGATAAGTTAACAAGGTTGATAAAAGTCTAACAAATAAACTTCTTTTCAATTTCAAGAAAATGATTGCAACATGAAATGCAGTACCAGAAAAAGGAAAATGATTTGATAAACAATTAAGAAACTTAAAAGAAAATTTGTGTATTCAAAATTGTCAGTTTGTTGAAAAACCTTCAATAATGAAGGTCTTATCCAACTTTCTTACAAATAGATAGGAGTCATGTTCATAGTAAAAAATAGCCTTGGATCTTCTTACCTTCTAAAGCACAGTTTTCTTGAAGGAGGACGACAAGTCCAACCAAGAGAAAGATCAAACGCTTCATCTTAATTTTTCTGCCTGCCCTCACTTACTTGATTGCTTTCAAATCTTAAGGCACAAGGCATTTAATGAATTCATCACCAAAGTACAAGTATTTAATGAAAAAATTATTGAAGAGCTCAGCTTGATTAATGATACAGTTTATTGGTCATTTGTAAAGGTACAAGGGCAAAAAAGAACTACCCTTTGGGGGGCTTTGATTCCATACTAGGTACACTCTTACTTATGACGCTCAGGAAGCTGGTTAATATAAATCGTTTTTATTGTATAATTTCCCAATAAAAAATTCAAATTTACTGAAAAGAAAAACGATTTTTTTGTATTGTTGAATCCAAGAAGAAATAGCAAATTCCATACATAAATAAAGTAATTAACTGAATGCCAACCCCCCTTTTGTGTTTATATACAATCGATGAGACCCAATTTTTTATTGCCATTATCAATAAACAGTTGTTAAATCAAATTAGAAAAACACAATACTTGTAAAAGAGAAAGAGCTGGGAGTGACAGATATGATGTGAGATGAGGTTGCACAGCAGGGCATGAAAGTAACAACACATATCTTAATACTATGTCAAAAAAAGGTTGTTTTTAAACAAAAATATGTAATTCAAAGGGCTGACCCTTTTGAGAATGTGTCAGATTAATGCCAAATTTATTAGCTTTGATGTAAATGTTTACATTTGCTTTACGTAACGAAAGTAATATTAAAACATACCTTTTGTTTCATTATTTATTTACTGATTCCTGTAAACTCAAAGTGACTATTTGACTGGCAACCGACTTAATGTATGCTAAAAAAGAATGACTTTTGATCTCACTTTGGGACCAAAAGGCTTCATTGCTTAGGGAGTGGCCTTCTATGTCTTCAGAACAGAGTACAGTAATAACGAGCCTTGTTGCTCCACAAAAAGATGTTCCTGTAATGGTCCATATTCAATAAAACTACAATATAGATGTACATACAATACATAACATATACCTATTTATATTTAAATATTGGTAATACATATATACAAGTATGTTTAGTGAAAACAGTTGAATACCTGGTGGCAATATTTGCAGTTCCCATACAGGGTTGAAAATTTGCCAATTTGCTGAAATGTTCTCCCTATTAATACCAGTATTATGCTCTGAAAACAGGGTTTTGTCTTTGGGTGTTCAAATTTGATCAAATGATTTCGATTTTTGTCCTCAAAAGTAAATTTTTGCTTTTTGCGTTGTTTTCTTCTCCTGCCCACTGTTTTGGTCAGCCGTATTCATCATAACTGAAATCACTTTATAAATGCAAATGTCGATCAACAAATTTTGCATCTTCCATTCTGGTAATTCTGCTACTTTTGGGTAACGTGCAATCACTGTTTATCCACTGCTCTGTCTATTGGGTTCATTCCATTTATTCACTGTTTGGTTAGGATTGCCTAAAAACTAGAAAATCTTTACAATTTATGTACTCCCATAGGATTTTTCACTTGTAAATTAAATATAAATTTTGAACATTTTGCTTGATGCTTTTATACAGTAGACTGATGATGAACGTATAGTCCAAAATATATTTCTATGTTTTTACCACATCGCAGTTCACTTTTGACTTGATTTTTACAATTGCCTCTGATTTTGTTTGGTATTTTTAGTTTTCTTTTTGGACTCGATTTCTGGTATTTTTGTTTTCCGTTTTGATACAACTCAGCAGTACTCTTGTTAAAAAACAAAATAAAGACAATATGAACTTTTTTCTTGCGTGTAGATTGGTTATTTAATTGACACCTCTGTATCCAGTCAGAAAAATTTTATGAAAAATTAATGGTGAGAAACTAGTTCTTCTACTAGATTTTCAGATCAAAAACTGAAAGATTTGTGAAATGTTGACAAGAGCTTATTAAAGACGTTGTTTGTATGAAAACATTTGGAATTTACTGGCATTTTCAATTGGTTTGAAGTTTGTTTGGAAGTTAAGTCGTTATTTAGATATATTCACCCTAAAATATATTTTTTATTTAGATGCCTTGTTCCTTTTGTCGCACATGAGCATTCGACAAAAATTCGTTTTCTAGGCCACCTCATTCGTAAAGATGGATTAGAGACTACAACTCTATTAGGCAAGATAGATGGTAAACAATCGAGAGGAAGACAAAGAATTACATATTTGGATAGCATTTGCAACTGGATTAATGAAGGACTAAATACAAACATGAATGCCGTCTCACTTAGCCATCATGCAAGAAGGAGAATGCAGTGGAGAGCTATGATCGCCAACGTCCTTAGAGGATATGGCACCTAGAGAGAGAGATTCCTTTTGTCACGCACCGGATCAACTAAGAGCATTGAAACAGGTGCAAGCCTTGGTTCTGTGGCTGGTGAAATTGATTATTGGAAGTTTTTATTGTTTACGAAAACTGTTTATGAACAAAAAACAACAAGAAAGAAAAGGAAGAAACCAAAAGAAAAATCGACACCCCTACCAGTGNCAAGATAGATGGTAAACGATCGAGAGGAAGACAAAGAATTACATATTTGGATAGCATTTGCAACTGGATTAATGAAGGACTAAATACAAACATGAATGCCGTCTCACTTATCCATCAAACAAGAAGGAGAATGCAGTGGAGAGCTATGATCGCCAACGTCCTTAGAGGATATGCACCTAGAGAGAGAGATTCCTTTTGTCACGCACCGGATCAACTAAGAGCATTGAAACAGGTGCAAGCCTTGGTTCTGTGGCTGGTGAAATTGATTATTGGAAGTTTTTATTGTTTACGAAAACTGTTTATGAACAAAAAACAACAAGAAAGAAAAGGAAGAAACCAAAAGAAAAATCGACACCCCTACCAGTGATGCATGAAATTCTAAAACTCTCTGCACCAGGAGTGAAAATACAATTGGAAAATATAAAAATAACAGAGGTACAGGATTCCATCAAGAAAACAAGCCTGAATAATTCTATCCATACCAGAGTGTGCCTTATAAAGCGTATAAGCTATCTTGTAAGTTAACCAACATGGTGTAAAACTGTGTATAAAAATTTATTACATATTTACACACTGATCCTTGGAAAGTTTTTCAAAAGACAAATTAAATCTGAGTGAAGGAGAAAAGTGAAAAGTAAAGCTATTGTTTTCAAAATAGTATTGCACAACATTCCTTCGCCTCCCCGAATATTTCGCTTCGCAGGAAAGTTGGATTTACTTCAACTTTTTTGGTGCGAAATAATTCGTAAATCAATCAGATTCAAGATCTGATGACACATGAATCAACACTATGGAGCGAAAGTTAGAAAAAGGAAAATATAAGATAACGTAACATGTGTATTTACACCAGGTCAGTCGCAAGAATGATTATTAATTACTGCAGCCTGGCAACAGCAAACTGTTGCGCAAGAAATCCCGCTAGAAATAATATATGTGATTGAGTGTCACAATGATGATGATCGCGATCTTTACGATGAAGACCGTAATAAGAAAGTGGCACCAGTTCAATTTAAAAGAAAAATATTTTTGGAATAGGTGATAAATTTGATTTGCTAAAATTCTTTTATTCGAATTACCTTGATTACTTTAGGCATGTTTAAAAGTATATCATAAACAAACATTTGTCTGTTCTATCCACATTTCTATTTGGAATAATTTGACCAACAGCTGAAGGACTCATTTTGTTATTTGCCATAATAGTTACCTGGGCATCTTCAGTTACAAAACAATGCACTGTAACGCTAAGTCTCTCGCTATTACTAATAAGCTTACGCATATTTGTTTGCTTTTTTGTGTGCAATGACCAAACCAATCATGTGAAGTTTCCAGTAAGGCAGATGACATATGAAAATGATGAAAAAACTGATCAGCATCATCACGTTTCAGATCTAAACTAGAAATTGAATTCACCTTTCTGCTTTCGCTGTTGAAAAACCCTTCGTACACAAAATCGCTTCTTATACTTAACCAGCAGTTGTTTTTTCCTTCTGAAGACCAACAGTTTTATAGGTATTACATTTTTAAGCAATAAATATCGACGAAATAGATTCGTTTCGAATTGCACCGTATATTGCCTGCTGTTATTATTATTTTCCTGTCTGCTTCGGCGCGCTTTTAGAAACATATGGAAGTTAGACATGAAATTTTTGCTATTTAGGAATTTGTTTCGCTTTCATCAACATGTTAAAATGAAATATTAAGCTTTGTTGGTATGATCTATTTCGTTTGGGGTCCTTTGATAAGCACGCGCACAGTTGCATGAGTGTGTTTGCTATTGCATGTATATGCATGCTTACATATATCCTATTCTTGATTAGTTTGTTAGGATAGAGGCTAATAGTACTCCCTATTCTATTAGATTCACCATTATTCCTAGGACACATTTATCCTAATTTACTTATTCCTTATCAGATTGGTACTGTTTGGAACACGAGTAACAAAAATTTTATACCTAATTTTTCTACCCCCACCCCTATTTCAGTCTTCTGTTAAATAACCCTCTCACAAGCAAATAGCTACTAATTAGTAATTTACTTTCAGGTATATTACTTTTCGGCTACAATAATTTTCTTTCGAGAAAAATGAAATTAATGAAATACACAAGAGACATACAAAGATACATATATGTTATATATACATATAAATCGCTATTAAAATAGCATTCATTTTGATCGACATAAGCCCGTATATGTATATGTATATCTACAACTACTCAGGAAAAAAACTTTAACTTGCTAAATGTTTTAACTTGCGTCTGCATCAATTATTTGCCTGATGCAAACGAAAGTTGAATCAGAGTGGCTCTAAATTATTTTTCAATTTCTATGCGATTGGAGCTGATGAGTGTGTGTCCGTGTTGTGCAAACAATTAGAGGGTCAGATTTGCACTGATAAACTGTGGGACCGCGAAACATTTACCTGCAGATTAATATCTCTCTCTTTCTTTCTCTTTCTCATACACACACACACACATACATACATATATATATATNAAAACTTTAACTTGCTAAACGTTTTAACTTGCGTCTGCATCAATTATTTGCCTGATGCAAACGAAAGTTGAATCAGAGTGGCTCTAAATTATTTTTCAATTTCTATGCGATTGGAGCTGATGAGTGTGTGTCCGTGTTGTGCAAACAATTAGAGGGTCAGATTTGCACTGATAAACTGTGGGACCGCGAAACATTTACCTGCAGATTAATATCTCTCTCTTTCTTTCTCTTTCTCATACACACACACACACATACATACATATATATATATATATATATATATATATATATATATATATATATATATATATATATATAGTAAAACACAAGCGCATCTTTCAGAAAAAACACCTACAGAGCAAATACTTTGAAATGCAGTGTCCTGATAAGCAGGATAATTAGGTAAAAAATTGATTCTGTAGTTTACATAATTAGCAACTTCATTACTTTTTGTCACACATATATCATTGTAAGATTTATATGCTGTGTTTACCAAGTGATTTGTTATTTGGAATGTCATTTACCCTGTGTTTAATATCTAAAATCTGAATAATAATATTAAATGATACATCCCATCAACAGATGAACAAATATACTTAATATTTGTTCATCATTTAATAGTAACTTAACTTACTATTAAATTATATAAATATTAATATAAACATAAGCACTAATATAAATAAATACTATATAAATATAAGTACTAATATAAATATTTAGATATATTGCCTGCAATTTTGGAATCTCCTTAAATCCATTAACAAAACAAGTACTTAACGAAAATATAGATACAAAAACAGTGACAAAATTGCATTAAGATGTAAAAGATATTGTAGTCAGAATAACTGTAAAACAATATATAGACAATTGTACAACAATTGGCAACAATTTTCAATTTGGATGTGGATAAATATTTAAGTTGTGAATATGAAAAAAAATAAATCAAAAGATTGAGACAAAAACAAGAATAGAGAAGCTTGAAAATCGGGGGTGAAGGAATGGGAAATTTCAATTGTGAATAAGAGGAACACTTTTTATTTTGAATAGCTAAAAAGTCAAAATAATGTGTATTTTATCAAAAAATTCTTAAATTATTGCACAACTTAACACTTCAAATGTGAAACTTAAACTTTCATGATATTCCAAGTAAAGGCCTACCAGTGAATTTCTTCTTCCAAACAAGACTCAAAGTCAGTTTGACACAGAGGGTAATTCTTCTTACTGAATTTTTTCTTTGTAACTTTTAAAGCTTTTTGCTTATTGTTGCTTTCCCTTTCCCAATTCTATCTCCGAAAACATGTACACACAGAATATACCACTCTCAGAGAAAAAACCGAATTCGGCAGAGTACGTGCAAGGGTGTAGCAGGGGCTCGATTCCGGAACCTCTTGCAAAATAAACTATACGCTCAGTTACTACTGCATAAACTAATTCAGATTAGAATTTTAGCTTTATGATGTATTCTTCCCATTATAATTTTTATTTATCTTCATAATTGCCTGCATCAGTTTTGTAGTTATCTTTAACAGCATTTTTATATTAATAAAAGTTGTCATCTTCATTGCTCTATATTTGCACAACTGTTTCAATCTCTGTTATCATTTTTTTTGTATCAACATCATCCTTCTACAGTTGGTTAGAAATCAATATTTGCACACGATATACTTCAGTTTCTAATTTTATATATTTACTTTAGTATAGTTGAAATATTATTAATGAATTCCTTAAACTTAATTGTTAAAAAAATAGTTGGGGTATATCTGAAGTCAGCTGCAGTTGAAAACTGTTTAAAACAATAAGCTCATCTCATAAACTTTGCATTCTGGTAGAGCACTATAAAAATGAAGATAATATACACAAATAAAAGAGACATAATACAATATGTATATATAAACTGAAGGCAATGAATCTGATCCATTTCATTTTCTAATCAATTTCATTTCAGATCTATTTTTGCTCAGGTAACATTGTGTATATGATCTCTGCTTCACAAGTTGTTTAGCCTCGAAGTGAATTAGCGTGGTAATCTGTAGAGCCCATGCTTTCTTCTTTCTGCCTCTTTTTGAGAATTGGTCTTTTTCTCTATTATTAAAGTTATTTTCTCGATTACCCTTTGTTTTTCTGAGTGTATTCTTTTATTTTATGTTCATAATCTTTCTTATCATCCGCGTTAACAATAATTTTTGTTATTAGTTTTTACACCACCTGTTTTAATGATAACGTTATTGTTTTTATTTTAATATAGAGCGTAAATTATGAAAGAAGCCTTTAACCTTAGGTATTGTATAATGCACGTTTTATGTACTTATTTTCACATTGTTTACAGCACGGTGCACTGATACAATAGAAACAAACAAATAAATAGTATAAAATAACAAGTTTATTTTCTTTTGCATGATTCTATATATTTCTCCTTGAAATTTATGTAACTTTAAAAAAAACACAACAAAATGTGAGAGATTTTGATTGCAATATAAATCCAAACTCCTTTCACTTGTCATTGCTAACTCATGGACATTTCCTGTTAATAATCAATGCATAGAAAGAAGCTTAAAATAGCACACCGCTTGAGATCGTGATGGATGTAGTTTGGGCATGAATTTGGATTTAAAATATTTTTTGATTTCCTTCTTGTTTACTTGTAAACGTCATTTCAAGAGACCCCATTAAACTCTATTTTCATGTCCATCATTATGTACAAAAAAAACCCAGAAAATGTAACTTGGTTGACTTGAAAACTAAAACAACAAGACAATAAAATAACTTACATTTAAACTTACAAAAAGAAACATTCTTTTGTTAATTGCTTTGTCTTTTCCAGGATATTGATCATTATTGATCATCAGTTTCCTGTGGTTTCTTTATCGGACAAGAATGGAAACTTCAAGAATGACCAAAACCAATTCTGTAGAAGCAGTACTTTTTAACGTCATTACAGCTCAGTGGGGAGACTTTGTATTACCGATAAAAAGAGAACTCCAGCAAGCTAAAAATCAGCTCCAAAACATAACTGTTATATTTTGTGAGCGTTACCCTTTTCTTCATCAAAAAAATGAAGTGCTTGGTTTTAATCTACCTCAACGTGGCTTTGCTCTTGGCAATAGCTGCAGCTCATGACAGTAAGTACCAATACAATATATATATATATCATATGTACAATTATGATTAATTCGTAGTTTATTGCAGTGCACCATTGCAATTATGACCATATGTAAAAATTTTTCCATATCTGAAGACTTCATTTTTTCTCAGGCCAGGTTTTACACAAAACTCTAAAACCACTGCGTACCACTTTGCCAAGGAGTGTATTTTCACATTGGTAAATTTTTAAAAGCTTTCGGTTTAATTTTCGTATAATATTTCTAGCCTATTTGATTTTTAAGAGTGGTAGGCGTAATGCCCTTAACACCTGTGAATCTCACAAAAAGTTACCTCTTCAATACTTTTAAATGATTTCTTATTTATTTATTTATATTTATAATGAATCTTTATACAGGATAAAACACTTCAACAAAAGGTATGCTGTTATCAATGTGCGTCCTGTTCTCTGATGTACCTTTAAATTTTCAAGTTGTTCTTTAGTTTCTCAACTTCTTATCTGCGAAAATATTCAAAAATGTCTAAAAACAATGACCTAAAAATAGAGTATTTATTTTCAATTTGATTTTTTCTGCAGTAGTCATTAGTTGTCATTAGCTTCATGTATTGTTTGTTTTTATCCTATATCTTATGTACATATTATATGGAATAACAGAGGATATTGAGTTTATCTATGGTACTTTTGTAGTGCTCCATTGACGAAGTTTGTTCATGAATAGCTGAAGTCTACTGAGTATCTTATTAATATTTGGTACTGGTCACACGCCAAGGCTTAATAGCTGTAACACTACTCAAAATTCAATGAATTGGATTTTTCTCAATTTCACTGGAATGGTGAAAGAAAAATCCAATCGCTGAAATATTAGAAGGAAAAATTTCGCTTAGAGACAGTTCAGATTCTCTGCCTGTGAAAATAAATTCGAGTCTCTTTTACTCATTGTAAAACTATAGTGATAATTGACCAGCTCTGAGTTTATATGTATGCCAATAATGTGTAGAAACGTTTCATTTAGAAATATTTACATATATAGAAACATATAATATAGATTAAAGAAGAGAATAAGATAAACTACCTTAAGTAATAAGTTAGATATACATATATTATATATATATATATATATATATATATATATCTAAATGAAAGATCAATTTTTGTGTTTTCATAGATTGATTTTATTCCGACATACATGTCTTTTCACATACAAATACCAATATGTGCTCATTTGCTCTGTAGTATATTTAATACATATTTTTATGAAATATACTAACACTATACTATACAACTGACGTAAGGATATACAGGTACAGAAATTACCTACCATTAGATGCCCATGAAGAGATTTTGAAATGACTATTGTTAATTATTTTGCACTTTCAACTTTCAGCGAGCAATGAAGTTTCGGTGTCAAATGATGTCTTACCGGTTGAAACAGAACTAGCTCAGGGTGAGATATATTTTACTAATTACTCATTTGTTCATTCTCCTAATATATCCGTATATGATACATATTGAATCATAACAAAGGTTAGTTACACAGTTGTGTAGTTTATTCATTCCAAGATCAACCGAAATTTCCATTTTAAAGACATGTCACTCTTGTTCTCTCCTTTCCCCCCTCTTTCACTCTTCTTTCTCCCCCCCCCCTTCTCTCCCTCTCTCTCTCTCTCTCTCTCTCTCTCTCTCTCTCTCTCTCTCCTTTCTTTATCCTTTTGTTAGTCTATATCTGTGATTTATCCCTTACTTTTATATCTATGACATTGCATTTGTTTTTTTTCTAGATTTTCAGAAATATGTCTTGGGAAATTGGTAATATTTTTAACAAGATTAGCTAGAATAAATTGTGCAAAATATGGAATTTTCTGAAGGTAAAACAGAACCTATTGTATTTTCTAAAAACAGTACATTAATTACTTTTTTTTTATCATTCTAAACAGACGATCAAAAAGAGATGCATGACAAGAAAATAAAACTCGCATCATCAAAGAAGAAGTGCACAATCCAATGCAGGTACGTTACTCATTGCCAAAAGTACACATGCTACAAGAACTGGAAATGCACTAAATGCCAATACAAAACACAAAAATTTTGTATGAATTTTAAATGTGGAACTCGAAACGGAAAGAAATGCCAGAATATGCGATACCCTTCAAAATGCTATAAAACAGTGTGTCGCAAGAAGAGTCAATGTCGTCGTCCATGCGTTAAAAAACGCAAATGCCAAAAGGTGTGTAAGAAATGCCGCAAAGTATGCAAACGCGTCCCAAAAGTATGCACAAAGATGAGGATAAAGTGCAAAAATATTCACAGACGACATTGCAAGAGGGAAAAGTGCGGTGGAAAGCTTCGTCTTGTGTGCAAACGGAAGACTCACAAACAATGCAAGAAATATCGTGTAAAAGTTCGATGTCCACGCCCAACTTTTATCAAAAAGTGCCATTGTGTTTAACTATTTTCTGTAAACTGACTTTGCCAGTAGTATTTAGGGAATATTAAGCTGTGTAATACATGAGAGAGGAATACTTCATTTGCAATAGCAAGTTAATTCTTCATTTTCTTAATGGCATTTCTAATTTTATTAGCTGATGAGCGTCGCCCTTTAAGTTTAATTAGTAGTTTATATAAGGGATCAAGGATGACCACGACGGCGAGAATTCGATTAAATTACACTCATACTCAAAGTCTTTTTAAAGACTTTGAAGCAGTATGGGAAGAAAGCGACTTTCGTAGGACATATACTATAGCAGATAAACAGGTTAGATTTTGGATAAAACTTTGTGCTGTCTTCTTGATATTTCAACAGTCTTCTCTAGTATTTGTTGTCGTTATTCTTTTATAACATCTGTTTGCAAATCAATAGAATAAAAATTGTTAAGCGAAATAAAACTTTTTTATGGAGGACAAGACACATAGTGGAATGAGTTACGTCTTGATGCAGTTTATTTGTGGAGCTTGCTCAACGTGTTCTCCCTCTGACTTAAGATGCCAAATTATCAAAACCGGTCGGTGTAGGTGCTGAAAATTGTTTATCCTACATTATTTTCTCCCAAATACAAAGAAAAATTTCATGGAATAAGGGAAGTGTAGAACGCGTTCGTCTTATCATCTCATTAAACCTGACCCGTAACTTTTTTTCACGAAAATTCTGATTTTTTTTCGTATTAAAGGCTTATTTTGCTCAGTTTAAACGAGTTCAAGAAAGTTGAATAAAAACTTTTCTATCTTACGAAATAATAATTACATAGGGTAAAGAGAGAAAAGGGAAAGAAGGAGGGGAAAAGATACGGAGAACAGGAGAAGAAGGGAAAAAGACAGAGGAACTGACAAAGAGGAATGAGGTAAAAGGAAGAAATGGACTCACAGAAGTACAAGTACGGAAGAGAACGAGAAAAGAATGGAGAAGTAAAGGAGTAAAATTGGACAGGACTACAGAAGCAGAAAAGTGTGATGGCATAGTCAAGTAGATAAGGAAAAGGAAAGACAAAGAGAGAAAGATAAGCAAAAGAATGACAAAAATACAAAATGAAAAGGGTGGAGGTACAGAGGAACAAGAAACACTATAGAAGGGAAGTGAGTGCTTGAGTGCAAACAAAGAGCACTCACCTGGGCTCCCTGTGTTTAACAGCCATGGTGTATCCAGATGTCGCTGATGTATCAGATTCGAATATNGTGTGTGTGTGTAAGCTGCTGGAGACCAAGTGAGTAGGCTGCACCGGGAATATCTCTCCTAACTACAGGGGCGTCGAAGACGCACATTTCCTGGTTTCCATTTTAAAAAAAAATTTCTCCAAATCGACGACGAACCAGATTCAAAATCACATGAACGACGAGATCGATTTCTTCAATGGTACGGAAGAACTGCTTGAATCAAAGGCTATTTGTTACTAACTAGTCAGAAAAACCTGGCTAATCAGCATCCAGGCATCACCACGTGGAGGTTGCCTTCATGGACGCCCACTGGCCGTGTATCCTTTTCTGGCTATACGTTTTACTTAAGCTTACTAGCTCGAGCAGGCAAAGACTACTGTATTGCACCCGAAATTGGCACTACAGTAATAATGTTAATTATCCACCATATTAATAACTTTCATAGTTGGGCTCCCCGTGTTTAACAGCCATGGTGTATCCAGATGTCGCTGATGTATCAGATTCGAATATGATTGTTTAAAGTTGATGTACGATTGAAATATATTTAGGACATTTAAAAATGGTCTTATAATTATTGGAAACTATTACACGGTGTTAAAAGGTAGAAGCATTACAATCAGATAAAATAGAGCATAGGTTGCCAGCACCGAAGAGATTAGCCTTTGAAGGCCAAGTAGTTGAGAAGTGGCGTACATGGCTTTAACAATATCGTCTATACATATGTCAAAAGTAGATTGTGTTTCTACTGTGAGATCTGGACACTGACACAAACACAAATACAGTATACTAAGATTCAAAGAGCAGAGATTCAATTTTTGAGACGTATTGTTCGTGGCCATATATGTTGGAGAACTTTCTCAGAAGATAATGGAGTCAAGGTTGAGATGGTTCGGGCATGTGGAGAGGAGAGAAGAGGGCTATGTCGGGAGAAGAGTGATGAGGATGGATATACCAGGAAGGAGAAGAAGAGGGCGACCAAAGCAAAGACGGATGGATAACATCCAAGCTGATATGATGGAGAAGGGGCTAAGACGCGAGGACGCCCAAGATCGTGCCATATGGAGGACGAAAATTCGATGTGGCGACCCCTTAATCAGGGAGCAGCCGAAAGAAAAAGAAAATGGTTCGTAGCCGAATGCCAAGAATGTCGTTACAGACTTTACTCTAGACCCACTATATTTACAGTTTCCAATCATATCTCTTAATTTTCGTTCATTTCACAATTCAAACACTCTTCTTGAAACCAGCAACCTATATTTTTTGATAACCGGAATGAAAAACAGTAGATGAATCCTAAAAAAACAACATATAGCACGCCATTGCACGCGCAATGTACTCAAGATGTGCGATTTGGATTGCATTCGGAAGCGTTTCAAAGATAAAAAACGAACTGTTTTGCCAACATTCCTTGTTTATAAAGGCAAATAATGATAATGCGTCAAAAGTAAAGGCAAGTTAGATTTTCTTACATTTTGGCAAAAAGTGGGAAAACTTTTTCTGATAGAGACATGATTGAATAATTGATGTAGAACATTTATCATGTCGTGATTCGTAGCTCAGATTTTTCTAAGCTGCGTCTCGAGGGATAGTTCTACCATAGTCAGGTTACTGAAGAAATCAGGCATAGTTATTTTGGGGACGTGTTTGGTGACATAGATTGAATTGTTTTGAGGATTGGGGCCATATCTATCTTGTACTTGTTGTGGTATTTTTTCTGTAATGCTTGCAGCCATTTTTCTAAAAAAGTGTAAGATATGGTATTGATGTGACTGCTGTGTTGTAGTGAATGGATGGTTTCTTTTATTTATTTCCGTCTCCAGAATCTTTTTATTTTTCCACTCAAAGGTGTGATCTGTTGTGTTATTTCATTTACAATCCTACCACTTCCAAATTAGCTTCTTGCTTCTTTCTTGTCGCCACTGTCTTGAGCCTATACGGCAGAACTGGCCGCACTGCCTTTTTGTATACTTTTACTTTTACTTTTTATGATAGCTTTGTCACCCTGTACTCCCGTTACCTTCCTCCATCCATTCCATCCTGCTTGTCTTTGCTTCTTCCCTCTTCTATCTTGTCCATGTCGCATTGCACTGTTGATCCCGGATACGTAAATTTTGTTTCTTTGTTACATCTGTACCTTGCATGCTTATTCTTTCATCCTTTCTTGCTTTCAAGACGAGGTTTTCTCTTTCTTTTCCCTGCCTACTTTTATTCCCTTTTTTTCAATAGACCTCTCCACCACTGCATTGCTTCTTCAGCCTCATTTCTTGTCTTGCTGCAAAGCACAATGTCCTCAGCAAATAACATTGTCCAAAGTGCTTCTTTCCTGACTTTATTAGTGAGTTGAATCATAACTACTGCAAATAGGAAAGAACTTAAAGCATTGGCTTTAAATGATGGTGTCTGATCTTAACTTGGAACCAATCAGTCATTCCTGCAGCACTTCTTATGACAGCGTTACTGTCCTTTCACATGTCTTTTATCATCCTCACATACTTTTCTGATACTTCAGATATTCTCATACAATACCATAATTTTTGTTGCTTCAGCTTGTCATATGCTTTTTTCAAATCTACAAAAACACAATGCAATTCTTTTTGACGTTTTTGATGCTCTTCCATCAAAATGTGCAGAGCGATAAGAGCATCTGTTGTGATTTTTGCTTGCCTGGAACCGTACTGTCCTAGCTGACCTCTACCTCTTGCTTAATTAAATCTTGCATCCAAAAATCTCTCCCACATCTTCATGGTGTAGCACATTAAATTGATGCCCTTGTAGTTGCTACACCCTTGTTCATCTCCTTCCTTCTTCTAAACATGGATCAACACACTCCTCCACTCGTTGGCATTTCCTCACACATAATGGTTCTATTGAAAAGTTTTGTGAGGACTTCTATACCCAGGTCAACGCGACACTTACATGCTTCAATAGTAACGTTGTCTTGGTCTACAGCCTTTCGATTTTTCATCCTCTTCTTTATCTTTTTGACTTCTTTGCTTTCTCCTTGTTTTGAATACTCTCCTACACTGCATCATTCCATCACCATATTTCATTGTCTAGTTTTCGACAGCTTGATGGAATACCCAGGAATACCTTGGCCGTTTCTCGAATGCTTTCAGTAAGTTCTAACCAATTTTCCAGCATACCCGTGGTTGAACTTAACATCTCTAGTAACTTCCCGTTGAAGTTTCTCCTACATTCGGCTTCTCTTAGATTCCATCACTTTATTGTTGGCTTAACTGTCCTCTTACTTTTAATACGTATCTTGCGTCCTGCCACTATGTACTGTACAGCATGACACTCTCCTCCCAGTAGATAGCAGCTAGTTGCTTTGTTCAGGTGCCTTCAATTACTAGTTAGGTAGTTAACTTGGTAACTCCGTCTACCACAATTGTAGGTGATTCTCTAGCCATTTTTATTCTTGAAATATTTGTTTAACACCCCCACCCCTACTCTCTTCGCAAATTTCACAATCTTTTGGCTTTCTTCGTTTCTCCTTCTATAGCCATTTAACTTTATTACCTTATCATCCCCTCTGTTTCCTTCTCCAAGGTTTCCACTTAAATCAGAATCTAAACAGACTTATCTCTCCTCAGAGCGAAACTACTGTTGTTTAAATGTCATTGAGAATAGCCAATTTAAGCCACTTTAAATGTTACCANTTGATGCCCTTGTAGTTGCTACACCCTTGTTCATCTCCTTCCTTCTTCTAAACATGGATCAACACACTCCTCCACTCGTTGGCATTTCCTCACACATAATGGTTCTATTGAAAAGTTTTGTGAGGACTTCTATACCCAGGTCAACGCGACACTTACATGCTTCAATAGTAACGTTGTCTTGGTCTACAGCCTTTCGATTTTTCATCCTCTTCTTTATCTTTTTGACTTCTTTGCTTTCTCCTTGTTTTGAATACTCTCCTACACTGCATCATTCCATCACCATATTTCATTGTCTAGTTTTCGACAGCTTGATGGAATACCCAGGAATACCTTGGCCGTTTCTCGAATGCTTTCAGTAAGTTCTAACCAATTTTCCAGCATACCCGTGGTTGAACTTAACATCTCTAGTAACTTCCCGTTGAAGTTTCTCCTACATTCGGCTTCTCTTAGATTCCATCACTTTATTGTTGGCTTAACTGTCCTCTTACTTTTAATACGTATCTTGCGTCCTGCCACTATGTACTGTACAGCATGACACTCTCCTCCCAGTAGATAGCAGCTAGTTGCTTTGTTCAGGTGCCTTCAATTACTAGTTAGGTAGTTAACTTGGTAACTCCGTCTACCACAATTGTAGGTGATTCTCTAGCCATTTTTATTCTTGAAATATTTGTTTAACACCCCCACCCCTACTCTCTTCGCAAATTTCACAATCTTTTGGCTTTCTTCGTTTCTCCTTCTATAGCCATTTAACTTTATTACCTTATCATCCCCTCTGTTTCCTTCTCCAAGGTTTCCACTTAAATCAGAATCTAAACAGACTTATCTCTCCTCAGAGCGAAACTACTGTTGTTTAAATGTCATTGAGAATAGCCAATTTAAGCCACTTTAAATGTTACCAAAAACTAAAAGGGAAAACTGAAATATAGTTTGCTGGTATTTTGATACAGAGTGTCATTTCATATTTGCAAAAGCAATATCAAGAAAGACTTGCGATCTGCATAAAAAGCTCAATGGCATAAGGTTGCTTCATAACCCATTTGAGTCTGATTTTGAAAGAATTTCCGGCCAGTATTATATGCTACTAACTGATTTCCAGTCCAGTGACATGTTGAACGATAGATAAATTTATCGAAGGAAACCACATTCAGTTCCACAAGTCTTTGGCAACAGAGCAGTTTCCTCAACTAAATCACCTTCCTTATGGATTGTTTTCTGTGTTCTGGAACAATTTACTTGCATGGAAAGACTTGCTCAAGAATGACATTTTTAAGAAAGCCTACAGAATGAGACTTTAAGGTGAAGATTTGAAATCTTTACAACTAACATGATATGGAAGATACCTGTAGTTGTTGATTCTCTATAGTCTTTATTGAACTATTTGAGTCCAACAGGTTTCTTTAACACCAGCACCAAACACTATTCTTGATTGTGTACAGTTTTCTACCTTGACACTCGATCGACACATTTAGCAATTCAATTTGATCCAAGGGTTTCTATGGCTAACCTGATAACTTGAAATTGATCACATTCAAATCTAAACATTTCATGATCAAAGAAGGGATGAGAAAAAGCAGCAAATGACAAGTTCAGTAATCTGATTGCCTTGAAAAAGAAGGATACCATAGAAGTGGCTAACTGCCTTTTAAAAAAAAGTAAAAGCAAAGTACAGTTATGTATCTATTCCCCAAAATTTAAACCTTATTTTAGCCTAAGACTAAATAAGGCATCCACCATCAAATTAGACTTACAATAACTTTAGACAACTCTAAAGAGATTCAAGCGTTCTGCATATTTAACTGCGTCTTTCAAGTCAGTTAAATATGAAACTCATTTGGAAGTAAAATATAATTTACGCAGTTAAAACTCAATATAAGGTGGGATATTACAATTCTACTTCCTTCCCTAAAACATAAAGAATGTACTTAGAAGTCAAATTTTAAATTACAGATCTGCCTTTTTTCAATGACAATGTTTTGGTTTTTCATCAAGGAATGCCTAGGGGTGGTTTCAATATTTCTGCCTTTTGGGGGGGAAGGGGGGCATCGGCAAAACTTTCTCTTCGGAGAAGAGGTAAATTCATTGGGTATTATTTCAGTCTATTTCTCAGTACCCTAGATGTGTTGACCAAAATTCTCAAAGATCATAAATTTATGGCCAAAATTTGAAAAGTGCATAAATAATGTATTGTTTGTTACTCTGTTCTGATAATAATGTATGTTAACGTCTTAAAATCACATAATTATTTTATCGTTTGAAATATCAGTCGGACCCAAATTTTTATTTTTTACGACTCAAAACCTCAGACCATACTCAAGTTAACTTGATTTAAATTTTAGGACCAAGATACTTCTTTCATTCCTCAAAAGATCAAACGCCAAATGTTTTCTTCTGTCCTAATTTTCAGACACCAAATACATAGATGATAAACCCCTTCATAAATGACAATATCTTCATAGCCTAGGAACTTTCTTTGGCTATTTCGATGAAACTCTTACATAGATTAAGAAAACAGAATATCTGAGACTTATTTCACTCCTTTAAGTTACTAAACAAGTGGATTGCTTTTATTTTCCTACACTGATTAGCAAAAAAATGTGTTATTTCCTTATCAGTCTAAGTTGAAAATGTAATAATAAACATGTGAAATTGTGTCCTTTGAAATCAATTTTATTTACGAAAAGGTAATTCCATATTTCTCTCAATCCACAAATCTGAACTAATTCTGAATAGGTTTCAAACCATGCACAACCTGACACACAACAAAAATCTTGAAAGAACAAGCTACCAGTAACAAAAAAAAATGTTAAGTGACAAAGTAATCTTCACATTACCTTTTCGTAACTGTCTACTCCTGTATACATGCTCTTTTCAGTTAAGCAAATAACAAAGACTAATATCCTTACTCCAGAAAACACCCATGTAAAGATATGCCAAGATATGCCAACAGAGAAGTAAAATCTGATGAATTTTGGTCAGCAGCTCTTTCTCAGCAGAATTCTAAATTTTGGCTGCTGCACTATCGATTTCAGATACTTTATTTAAAGGAACTGACGCCAAAGATTCCCACTGTTCTTCTAATGTTGAGTTAGAGCTTAAATTTTCCATGATTCCAAACGGAAATATTGTTGCAACTCCAAATTTAATGATAACAGTTGCTCTTGTAAATAAAGGTTTATAATGTTTGACACTATGCTCAAGCTTCTCCTGGATGTCTGTTAAAAATGAATTTCTGTGAAGCCCCTTCAATGGAGCTGCTACTCCTTTAACTGGACCAAAGCAACACTTGACTCCCTCGTACATTATATTTGTATCACCCATATCAGCTACTCTTTGACTTTAATTGAAGAGGTTAAATCAGTATCTCTGGACAAATCCCGTTCCCTCTTTTTGCATCTTGTTACGTGGCAACTGCAAAAAGTTCGAGATTTGGAAAAAAAGTGGAGGCATTTTGTATGCAATCAACGTTGATTTTATTTTCATCTACAATTGATGATAACGCTACTGCGTTTTTCTCAAATTAATTAACGTTTTTCTTTACACTCTAGTCTGAAGCCGCAACAGTTGCATTATAAACTCTGTCAAGTAGATTACACTATTCCTCTTTGGCTGGCGTTAAAGCTAGCCTTATTTTGATAGTACTAATGGTATTACGGGAACAATTTTATTATGATATATCTTTTAACACCAATTTTAACCATTTTCTCCCCACCCAAGTCATCCTTATGCGCATTACTTTCTGCTAACTCTCTACTTCTTTATACATGCTCTTTCCAGCCAAGCATTTAATAAAGACTGATATCTGTACTTTAGAGAACAGCCATGTAAAGATAAAGTTAGTGTTTGGATAATAACCGTGGCTTCACTAAAACTTCTGGGAGGAAAGTTGAAATGGCCTATAGACCAAATCAACTGAAAATATCTACTGCGAGAATACAATATCATGTTTGAATTTTATCCTCTTGCTCATTAGACTTGTTTGGTCTGAGCTTTACCTTTCACAACAACAAAACATGTGAAACTCTCCATTTCTGTTTCCCATCAAAATATGAAAATAATCACCACGAAGAAAAAGCAATCTTCTTCTTCTTTATCTTTCGGGTGTTCCCTGTTAAGGGTTGCCACAGCAGACCATACGCCGGCATTTGCTGCGGTTGGCAGCATCTTCCCTTCTCACTCTCTACCCCTCTCATGTCCTGTTTTATTACATCCATGTAGCGTCTGCTTGGTTTTCCTCTCTTCCTCCTCCCTAGCAGACTCGTACCTAAGATACTCCTCCCGATATAGTTCTCTTCCCTTTTGATCACATGGCCGTACCATCCCAGTCTTGTCTGCCTTTGATTCTCACTCAACCTCCAAACATGTGCTGTACTTCTGATGTATTCATTTCCTATTTTATCCAGGCATCTGGCTCCAAGTGCCCACCTCAGCATTCTCAATTCTACCACCTCCAACTCTGCTTCTTGTTTCTTTGTTGTCGCTGCTGATTCAAGCCCATACAGTAAAGCTGGCAGCAATGCCGTCTTATATATTTTTCCTTTCAATTTTGGTGGTAGCTTTCTCTCACATAGTATACCTGTTCCCTTTCTCCATCCACCCCAACCTGCTTGTATTCTCTTCTTAACTTCATGCCTGATCTTTATATCCAAAACCCTCTCCCACAACTTTGTGGTGTGGCTCATTAACTTGATGCCCTTGTAGTTGTCACATTCTTGTGCATCTCCTTTGTTCTTGCAGACAGGGATCAAAACACTCCTCTATTCGTTCGGCATCTCTTCACATTCCAGAATGCTGTTAAAAAGCTTCGTGAGTATCTCTATACCTAATTTCCAGAGGCACTACCATGCTTCGATAGGTATATTGTCTGAGCCTACTGCCTTTCCAGTTTTCATTTTCTTCAATGCCTTCTTGACTTCACCCTGATCTATTCTTCCAACTCCATGTTCAGTTCTCTGTGCTTCTTCAATTCTGACTTTCCCTGGGTTCTCAGTATTCATAAGCACTTCGAAATAGCTTTTCTACCTTTGTAAAATCTCGCTTTCTCCTGTCAAAAGCCTTCTATTGCCATCTTTGATCATTATAACATGCTGGA
>RDPX01000062.1:301263-324511 GCA_003991215.1 Morbakka virulenta | reverse complement strand
CAAAACTATAGCGAACAGGAAGGGGCTTAAGGCTGATCCTTGTTGGAGTCCAACCCTGACTTGGAACCAGTCAGTCATCCTTGCATCACTTCTTATGGCTGTCTCACTGTCCCTGTTCATGTCTTTTACTAGCCGTACATACTTTTCTGCTACTCCGGATGTTCTCATGCAATACCATAATTCTCTCTTGGCACCCTATCATACGCTTTTTCCAAATCTATAAATACATTGTAATTCCTTTTACCATTCTCGGTATTTCTCC
This sequence comes from Morbakka virulenta, assembly GCA_003991215.1. Classification (NCBI taxonomy): domain Eukaryota; kingdom Metazoa; phylum Cnidaria; class Cubozoa; order Carybdeida; family Carukiidae; genus Morbakka; species Morbakka virulenta. The sequence continues at coordinate 324,249 of RDPX01000062.1, read as the reverse complement.
AAGGGAATTCGCAGAGCAAATATTGCATGCATTATGCTCTTTTCTGGCATGAATGCATACTGTTCCTTGCTGATATCTACCTCATGCCTGATCTTTATATCCAAAACCCTCTCCCACAACTTTGTGGTGTGGCTCATTAACTTGATGCCCTTGTAGTTGTCACATTCTTGTGCATCTCCTTTGTTCTTGTAGACAGGGATCAAAACACTCCTCTATTCGTTCGGCATCTCTTCACATTCCAGAATGCTGTTAAAAAGCTTCGTGAGTATCTCTATACCTAATTTCCAGAGGCACTTCCATGCTTCGATAGGTATATTGTCTGAGCCTACAGCCTTTCCAGTTTTCATTTTCTTCAATGCCTTCTTGACTTCACCCTGATCTATTCTTCCAACTCCATGTTCAGTTCTCTGTGCTTCTTCAATTCTGACTTTCCCTGGGTTCTCAGTATTCATAAGCACTTCGAAATAGCTTTTCTACCTTTGTAAAATCTCGCTTTCTCCTGTCAAAAGCCTTCTATTGCCATCTTTGATCATTATAACATGCTGGATATCTTTTGATGTCTTGTCCATTTGCTTTGCAATACGGAATAAATCCTTTTCACCCTCTTTTGTTGCAGTCTGTCCTAAAGACCTCCACAGGCCTCCTTCTTTGTCTTGGCTACCTCTCGTTTAGGTTCCTTACGTCTGGTCTCATACTCTCTCTTGTCCACCTCTTGGCCTGTTCTGCCAAACAACTTCTTCGCTTTCTTCTTGTTTTAAATACTTTCCAGGACTGTCTTAGCTGCTTCTCTAATTCTCTCAGTAAGCTCAGACTAACTTTCAAGCAAATCTGTGGTTGAACTCAGCGACTCTAACAACTCCCGGTTGACCTTTCTCTTAAAATAGGCTTTTCTCAGCTTCCACCACTTTATTTTTGCTACACGTTTCCTTTTCTTTTTCCTCTTGCTGTTGATCCTTAGCTTGCATACTACCAGCCTGTGTTGTGCAGTAACGTACTTTCCTACCAGTACATAGCAGTCAGTTACTTCGTTTAGGTGCTTTCTTTTGTAAGCTAGGTAGTCAATCTGGGTACTTCTTCCTCCATGAGACACTGATGAGTCATGACGCAGTGGTACGTAAAGTCTGGGAGTTTAACAGGCTATAACACCGTGGTGCGAGAGGCAAATTAGTGCTGGGCGAATATCACAGTAAGTTTCATTAAGCATTTACATACCACATGAGAAACGACACCCATTCTAAACCAAATTTTTGAATAGAATATTCACACACAGATACAATTATTGAAAAAATAATTGACTGTTTGCAAAGTATATATTACTACTAAGAGTAGGCAGTATATCACTTAACTATTGGATTCTTCGTATCAGATGCAATGTACATCCAGACTTGTATTGCAATAGAATACTGTTGACTAAAATTATGAACAGTCATTACTTTCTCCGAAACTCCAGGCGTCCTTTTTTTCATCCGAAAAATCTGGTCACCTTACTCTACTCCCAACACACTTTCTGTATAGCAAGGTCCCAACACAGTTCCTACTCCATTTCTTTTGTTGCCCTCTCCAAAGAATATTAGCTTGTATCTATTCTCAAGTTGCCTGGACTTGCTTCCTTTCTACCTGGTTTTTTGGACGCATAGTATATCAATGTGTCTTCTCTCCATCATATCTACAATTTCCCCGTCCATTTCCATTCATCATTCCCACATTTAATGCACCAACACTCCTTTACATGCTGTTCTCTTCTTTTCTTGCCTCCTTTTCTTTTCCTTTCATGTTTTTGTTGTTCAGCAGTCGTACACTTTCCGCCACCTCCCTGCTCGTCAGTGATGCTGGCCGTCGCTGGTAACCCGATCCTCGACCGATCCGGTATATATTGTTGACTTATGATCCGCATAACTTTGAGTTCAGCAGCTTCATCTAGAGCCGCATGCCCTTGCTAACGTCAACCACAGTTTTAAGCGGCGTACCTAGCCTTTGGAAACCCAATACCTACTCACAAGGTAGTGAGGGATTTTTAAGCCATTCCTAGGTGAGCAATTTGGTGAGTGTCGGGACATGTCCACATGCCGGTGGGTGTTGCACACTACAACTAACTGGGAGCTCATCCTCCGGTAACAGAAAATCGGCCTGCTACTTTCCACTCAGAGTCTCGTTCGTTTAGAAGTCGCTAGATTTCCTATCCTGGGCGCACCACGAGGAGGTGAGGCTGATTTTGCTACAGAGTGGGTCACAGACAAGCTACTTAGTTTCGCCTTTGATACGGAGTTAGATCTTTCCCAGACACAGTCAGACTGGACTGTGTATAGGACACAGTCTAGTCTATGACTGTATTACATATTCTAAAAATATTGTCTACGACATGAATTAGGATATTCTGAAAATGTTTAAGGAACCCTCTTTTAAAAAAGCATGCTGGAATTTTTGCTTGTCACTCTTGTTGTACTTTACAGTGCTTTGTTTTGTAAGAACGTGAACAGACACTGACAGAAACACGTTACTTTGATAACATTACATCATGCAAACGATTCTTCTGAACACATATTTTACTTGATAAAATCACCTGTGTAGGGAAAATAATTTTATACCTCCAAAAGAAACTGATATTGAATAATCATTACAACACATCTTCAGTTACCCTACACACATTCAATCTTCTGTTTGTTAAAATCTTACCCGCATGTGACAGGGATTCAACTCGCTTCTCGAAACTATTCCATCAATTTTAAGAGATACTAACACACACATTTTGCTACTAGGACCCTTTGCGCGGTCCTACCAGGCAGGCAATCTTTGGCTTTCAATTATAAAGTAAATGACGCGTGTTACACCAATAGGCACAGGCAAAATTCCACAAATGAAAGAGGACATAATCAATGCGCTCTTATGAAACAGAAACTTTGCTTGTGTACGAAAGTTCGTTGCCGTATCACAGCAATATGAGGACTTTAATCCAAACATCTTCGGACTTTACAGATAGACAAAAGATACAAGAGAAATATTAAACCTTTTCTAATTCAAAGTCACATCTTATTTCAAACATACTTTACAGATTGTTTCAAATAAGTCCAGTAACTTCAACGTTTGTTTTTTTTGACAATGGCAAGTCAGTCATATATAAGATGGTCAATCATAGATCTTTCATAATTAACTTCCTTTCAGAAACACAACAGACGTCTCCACCATTTCTGTTTCTTCTTCATCATTTTGGCTTCTTCTCTCTTTACTGCGTCTTCTGATAAAGACATCTTATATTGCCAATAAACAGATTTTTCTCTGAGGCTAGCTATTTCTTGTTCTTTCTCGAAAAGGTGACGTTCTTTATCAGCTATCCTACATTTGGATTTATCTGCATCGTCTTTTAATGCCGTGTCCTCCTCTTCAATTTCCTTTTCTATCTTGAGTAGTTTGTTTTCATTATCTTTTAAATCTGATATTTTGACCCTATAGTCTTCAACATCTTTCTTTATGGCAGTCAGCTTATCAAGCAGATTTTGTTGTTCTCCCTTGCTTATCTGTAATTGCTCAATATTGTTTCCGAGAAATATTTTTTGTTCAGTCAAACTATCTTCATTTTTTTCAGCTATTTCCTCTATAAGATTCTTAGCATCCAAGAGAGCTTTTGCTCCATATGGGTCAGTGGTAATATCGATGGGCTGAAGAATATCAGAATCAGCAAGCACCTTCTTACTATCAACAATACACATTTGAACAACTTCTCTTGTCTCTACCAGCTCCAAATCTATGTTTTTCTTTTCTTCAGAGAGTATTGCTATTCTCTTCTTTAGAATGCAATTATCCAGTGTCTGTTCACTACACAATTGAGCTATTGTGAAAAGCTGATTATGAAAATTCATAGAATTGATAATTTCTTCTGTTACTTTCACTTCGTCATCGTTGTTTTCGATGAGATAATTTTCTTCTTCATTGGTTGTTTTCATTTCTTGCAAGCTCATCTTATGAAGCATGTTCTGCTGAACTATTTCTGCTTGCAGGTAGACATGATCAATTGTTGATGTACGGAGAAGATACGAGATTTCCTTCTGTACTTCAAACTTGCATCTTTCAAATCCATAATTTTCAATCAACACGTTGCATTGCTTGAGCAAACAGACTTTCTGATAGCAAATACGTTTCCAATGTTGATCTTGTGCTTTAGCAGTTGCTGCAAGTCCGCTATTTACTCGATTTAAATTGTCAGATTTTTGCTTTACAGATTGGTTTCTTGACTTGTAAAGCTGTAATTGATCGTTCAAGCGAGCTGAAAAATCCCAGGAAAGTTGGCTGCTTGATGGAATGAGCCCAAGTCCTGAGTCAGTGACATCTAAAATCGAAGGAGTTCTTTCTCCTGGATTTTGTAATAGTTGGTAATAACTAACAGAATCTACTGCTGCAGATAATTTACCATCCATTGTAGTAGTTTCTTAATAATTTTCCTTACTTTCCACGCTCTTTTTCTACACAGAAATATATCAAAAGAAAAAAGTTACAATCAACAAGAAGCTCTCACTTCTGTTTTGCAACGATTCTTAAAGATAATAACATCTTCATCAAAGCATCCTGTGATAATTGTCACATATTAATTTGACGTCAAACTCAAGATCGGGGGGTCACTCCATGTGGAGTTTTCCGTTATAGGAATTGGGAAAAGATGTGTATTCTTTAGTCGATATTTGTTAGGGTAATTTGTTGCCTCTTCGTTAAGAAAAGTTAAATCATTCATGGATCAGGATAACTAAAATGTGGAAAAAAAAACATTTTCCGATTTCTTAAAACTTGGAATTCCGAATGCAGTGACCCGAATACCTCCCTTCCCCCAACAGATCTTGAATTTGACGTCAAATTAATATATCGACTACAGAAAACGTATCTTTTCCCAATTCCTGTAACGGAAAACTCCACATGAAGTGACCCCCCGATCTTGAATTTGACGTCAAATTAATAGGTGACAATTATCACAGGATGCTTTGATGAAGATGTTATTATCTTTAAGAATCGTTGCAAAACAGAAGTGAGAGCTTCTTGTTGATTGTAACTTTTTTCTTTTGATATATTTCTGTGTAGAAAAAGAGCGTGGAAAGTAAGGAAAATTATTAAGAAACTACTACAATGGATGGTAAATTATCTGCAGCAGTAGATTCTGTTAGTTATTACCAACTATTACAAAATCCAGGAGAAAGAACTCCTTCGATTTTAGATGTCACTGACTCAGGACTTGGGCTCATTCCATCAAGCAGCCAACTTTCCTGGGATTTTTCAGTTCGCTTGAACGATCAATTACAGCTTTACAAGTCAAGAAACCAATCTGTAATGCAAAAATCTGACAATTTAAATCGAGTAAATAGCGGACTTGCAGCAACTGCTAAAGCACAAGATCAACATTGGAAACGTATTTGCTATCAGAAAGTCTGTTTGCTCAAGCAATGCAACGTGTTGATTGAAAATTATGGATTTGAAAGATGCAAGTTTGAAGTACAGAAGGAAATCTCGTATCTTCTCCGTACATCAACAATTGATCATGTCTACCTGCAAGCAGAAATAGTTCAGCAGAACATGCTTCATAAGATGAGCTTGCAAGAAATGAAAACAACCAATGAAGAAGAAAATTATCTCATCGAAAACAACGATGACGAAGTGAAAGTAACAGAAGAAATTATCAATTCTATGAATTTTCATAATCAGCTTTTCACAATAGCTCAATCGTGTAGTGAACAGACATTGGATAATTGCATTCTAAAGAAGAGAATAGCAATACTCTCTGAAGAAAAGAAAAACATAGATTTGGAGCTGGTAGAGACAAGAGAAGTTGTTCAAATCTGTATTGTTGATAGTAAGAAGGTGCTTGCTGATTCTGATATTCTTCAGCCCATCGATATTACCACTGACCCATATGGAGCAAAAGCTCTCTTGGATGCTAAGAATCTTATAGAGGAAATAGCTGAAAAAAATGAAGATAGTTTGACTGAACAAAAAATATTTCTCGGAAACAATATTGAGCAATTACAGATAAGCAAGGGAGAACAACAAAATCTGCTTGATAAGCTGACTGCCATAAAGAAAGATGTTGAAGACTATAGGGTCATAATATCAGATTTAAAAGATAATGAAAACAAACTACTCAAGATAGAAAAGGAAATTGAAGAGGAGGACACGGCATTAAAAGACGATGCAGATAAATCCAAATGTAGGATAGCTGATAAAGAACGTCACCTTTTCGAGAAAGAACAAGAAATAGCTAGCCTCAGAGAAAAATCTGTTTATTGGCAATATAAGATGTCTTTATCAGAAGACGCAGTAAAGAGAGAAGAAGCCAAAATGATGAAGAAGAAACAGAAATGGTGGAGACGTCTGTTGTGTTTCTGAAAGGAAGTTAATTATGAAAGATCTATGATTGACCATCTTATATATGACTGACTTGCCATTGTCAAAAAAAACAAACGTTGAAGTTACTGGACTTATTTGAAACAATCTGTAAAGTATGTTTAAAATAAGATGTGACTTTGAATTAGAAATGGTTTAATATTTCTCTTGTATCTTTTGTCTATCTGTAAAGTCCGAAGATGTTTGGATTAAAGTCCTCATATTGCTGTGATACGGCAACGAACTTTCGTACACAAGCAAAGTTTCTGTTTCATAAAAGCGCATTGAATATGTCCTCTTTCATTTGTGAAATTTTGTCTGTGCCTATTGGTGTAACACGCGTCATTTGCTTTAAAATTGAAAGCCAAAAATTGCCTGCCTGGTAGAATCGCACAAAGGGTCCTAGTAACAAAATGTGTGTGTTAGTATCTCTTAAAATTGATGAAATAGTTTCGAGAAGCGAGTTGAATCCCTGTCACTTGCCGGTAAGATTTTACCAAAGATAAGAGTGAATGTGTGAAGGGTAACTGAAGATGTGTTGTAATGATTATTCAATGTCAGTTACTTTGGAGGTATATAATTGTTTTCCATACACAGGTGATTTTATCAAGTAAAATATGTGCTAAGAAGAATCGTTTGCATGATGTAATGTTATCAAAGTAACGTGTTTCTGTGAGTGTCAGTTTTCGTTCTTATCATGTAAAATACTGTAAAGGATAACAAGAGTGAAAAGCAAACATGCCAACATGCTTTTTTGAAAGAGGATTCCTCAAACATATTTAGAATATCGTAATGCATGGGATGGTATTTCTGTAAAGAGAACTCCTACGACTTATCTTATAGAGTCAGATTCTGATATAAATGAGAATGTTGTTTGGTGAGAACATTTCCCAATTTGTGGTAGCCAGTTTTATTTTGTGGCATCGGAAGTTTTTCTGCAAGGTGGAGATATTTATGTATTGGTATTTTTATTGCTTGTTGTCCGTGGTGATTTTTTTGAGGTAAAACGGAATTGGAAATTTTTAGAAAGCTTCGTTTTTGTAGCAAATGTTAAGCTCAAACAAGTCTAATGAGCAAAAGGGTAAAATGGAAACATGGTATGGTACTCTCGCTGTAGATATTACCAGTTGATTTGGCCTCTAGACCATTTCCGCTTTCCTCACAGAATTTTCAGTGCAGCCAAGATTATCATCGGAACACTAACTTTATCTTTACATGGCTGTTCTCTAAAGTACAGATATCAGTCTTTATTAAATGCTTGCCTGGGAGGAGCATGTATACAGAAGTAGAGAGTTAGCAGAAAGTAATGCGCATAAGGATGACTTGGGTGGGGAGAAAATGGTTAAAATTGGTGTTAAAAGATATATCATAACAAAATTGTTCCCATAATACCATTAGTACTATCAAAATAAGGCTAGCTTTAACGCCAGCCAAAGAGGAATAGTGTAATCTACTTGATAGAGTTTATAATGCAACTGTTGCTGCTTCAGACAAGAGTGTAAAGAAAAACGTTAATTAATTTGAGAAAAACGCAGTAGCGTTATCATTAATTGTAGATGAAAATAAAATCAACGTTGATTGCATAAAAAATCACTCCAAGTTTTTTCCAAGTCTCGAACTTTTTGCAGTTGCCACGTAACAAGATGCAAAAAGAGGCAATGGGATTTGTCCAGAGATATTGAGCTAACTTGTGCAATTAAAGTCAAAAAGAGCAGCTGATATTGGTGATGCAAATAAAATGTACGAGGGAGTCAAGTGTTGCTTTGGCCCAGTTAAAGGAGAAGCAGCTCCGTTGAAGGGGCTTCACAGAAATTCTTTTTTAACAGACATCCAGGAGAAGCTTGAGCATAGGGTCAAACGTTACAAGCCTTTATTTACAAGAGCATCTATGATCAATGAATTTGAAGTTGTGAGAATACCTCCGTTTGAAATCCTGGAAGATGCAAGCGGTATGCCAATACTGGAAGAATAGTTGGTGTTGTTGTTCTTTAAGCTGCTGAAAGCAGGTTGCAAGACCACGCCGGTGAGCTCGATCCGTCCTCCTGAAACGGGAAAACGACGTTCCCTCCACGCCAAACAAGAGAATATTTAGAACCTACAGCAACGCTCCCCTTCCCCCCAGTGTGTATCTGTGACCAAGTGCATAGGTTGCACTGGGAATATCTCTCCCAACTACAGGGGCGTCGAAGACTCACATTTTCTGGTTGGATTTTCATTGGTGAGATAGAGCCAACAATTGTTATGCTATCACACGAGGTTTCCCAAAATTACTCCTGGGTGCCACCTATACACACCACCAACGACGGCACTGAAAAGCATGAGGAACCAATACGCAAGGCAGTCCAGTTTGGAAAGAAACTCGAAAAAATACGCCTTCCCTTACCACCGAGGTGACGGGTGGGCACAAATTCCAAAAATACTTTCCAATTCGACGAGAAACCAAATTCAAAATCATGTGAAAGACGAGGTCGATTTTTTCCATGGTACGTACGGAAGAACAGCTTGGAAGTGAAGGCTCTTTTTTATTGACTAGTCAGGCGGAGGTGATATATCACTGCTATATAGATATAAGAAATAGCTCTGGTGGATATCATCAGTGATCATTTAGTCCTATCCTAACTCCAAAATCCAGCTGTTAGGAGAAGGCATTTACCTAGGAAGTCAATATAACTTTCGGCATGAGTGTGCGACCACAATGTTTTAGTATGAGAAGTTATAGTGTAATGTACGATAAAGCGCATATCGTTACATAAGACATTTTTGGACATTACGAAAGGCGTCGATTCTATCAGCAGGGAGGATTTTTATATTCTTTTTAGAAAAGTTGCTAACAAAGGAAACCATTTCCTTCATTACACAAAGGTGTGGTGGCGGCAGTTGTGTATGAAAATGAGGAATCCAAAGTGGAACAAATAACGTACGTTTACAAGATGAAGATGGTAACGTTTCCATAGCCAATCTCAAGCTTTAGTCTGGCAGATAGTATCCCTCTGATCGGCGTCATTTATCAAAAAGTATTGAAAATTCATTATTAAAGAAAAATATTTCTCAAATGAATCTTAATATTGTAGACCATACCACCCAGCCAGCTGCTCAGATTTATTTTTTGAAATGTGCTGACCTTTTTCAAACGTCACTTGATACGCAAGTACCCCTCTAGCTTTATTTACTCAAATGTGTAGGTGTTTTTTAGATTAGTTGATGCATGTTTATCATAATTTGAATGTAAGTATTTTATCATATTGAGTATTAGAGAATAAAAGGTTTTGATGTTATAGAGAGGGCATTTAATTTTTTTGCTTTTTCCTTACGTGGAATGAGGCCAGACTTCAATCCTTGCAAGTATCTGTAAAGTTGAAAAACTCTTTCTAACTCAATACTGTTCTCTACTTGATGTAATGAGATGTGACTGAGATATACTTCTACTCATATTATGATTTTAATACAACTCTCTTTGACTTCAAAAGGGAAACACAAGGAATGAGGCCAGACTTCAATCCTTGCAAGTATCTGTAAAGTTAAAAAACTCTTTCTAACTCAATACTGTTCTCTCCTTGATGTAATGAGATGTGACTGAGATATACTTCTACTCATATTATGATTTTAATACAACTCTCTTTGACTTCAAAAGGGAAACACAAGGAATGAGGCCAGACTTCAATCCTTGCAAGTATCTCTAAAGTTGAAAAACTCTTTCTAACTCAATACTGTTCTCTACTTGATGTAATGAGATGTGGCTGAGATATACTTCTACTCATATTATGATTTTAATACAACTCTCTTTGACTTCAAAAGGGAAACACAAGGAATGAGGCCAGACTTCAATCCTTGCAAGTATCTCTAAAGTTGAAAAACTCTTTCTAACTCAATACTGTTCTCTACTTGATGTAATGAGATGTGGCTGAGATATACTTCTACTCATATTATGATTTTAATACAACTCTCTTTGACTTCAAAAGGGAAACACAAGGAATGAGGCCAGACTTCAATCCTTGCAAGTATCTCTAAAGTTGAAAAACTCTTTCTAACTCAATACTGTTCTCTACTTGATGTAATGAGATGTGGCTGAGATATACTTCTACTCATATTATGATTTTAATACAACTCTCTTTGACTTCAAAAGGGAAACACAAGGAATGAGGCCAGACTTCAATCCTTGCAAGTATCTCTAAAGTTGAAAAACTCTTTCTAACTCAATACTGTTCTCTACTTGATGTAATGAGATGTGGCTGAGATATACTTCTACTCATATTATGATTTTAATACAACTCTCTTTGACTTCAAAAGGGAAACACAAGGAATGAGGCCAGACTTCAATCCTTGCAAGTATCTGTAAAGTTGAAAAACTCTTTCTAACTCAATACTGTTCTCTACTTGATGTAATGAGATGTGGCTGAGATATACTTCTAGTCATATTATGATTTTAATACAACTCTCTTTGACTTCAAAAGGGAAACACAAGGAATGAGGCCAGACTTCAATCCTTGCAAGTATCTCTAAAGTTGAAAAACTCTTTCTAACTCAATACTGTTCTCTACTTGATGTAATGAGATGTGGCTGAGATATACTTCTACTCATATTATGATTTTAATACAACTCTCTTTGACTTCAAAAGGGAAACACAAGGAATGAGGCCAGACTTCAATCCTTGCAAGTATCTCTAAAGTTGAAAAACTCTTTCTAACTCAATACTGTTCTCTACTTGATGTAATGAGATGTGGCTGAGATATACTTCTACTCATATTATGATTTTAATACAACTCTCTTTGACTTCAAAAGGGAAACACAAGGAATGAGGCCAGACTTCAATCCTTGCAAGTATCTCTAAAGTTGAAAAACTCTTTCTAACTCAATACTGTTCTCTACTTGATGTAATGAGATGTGGCTGAGATATACTTCTACTCATATTATGATTTTAATACAACTCTCTTTGACTTCAAAAGGGAAACACAAGGAATGAGGCCAGACTTCAATCCTTGCAAGTATCTCTAAAGTTGAAAAACTCTTTCTAACTCAATACTGTTCTCTACTTGATGTAATGAGATGTGGCTGAGATATACTTCTACTCATATTATGATTTTAATACAACTCTCTTTGACTTCAAAAGGGAAACACAAGGAATGAGGCCAGACTTCAATCCTTGCAAGTATCTCTAAAGTTGAAAAACTCTTTCTAACTCAATACTGTTCTCTACTTGATGTAATGAGATGTGACTGAGATATACTTCTACTCATATTATGATTTTATTACAACTCTCTTTGACTTCAAAAGGGAAACACAAGGAATGAGGCCAGACTTCAATCCTTGCAAGTATCTCTAAAGTTGAAAAACTCTTTCTAACTCAATACTGTTCTCTCCTTGATGTAATGAGATGTGGCTGAAATATACTTCTACTCATATTATGATTTTAATACAACTCTCTTTTACTTCAAAAGGGAAACACAAGGAAGGTAACACAAGAGCTCTGAAATAGATCTCAAATGGATGGTTTTTATTTTGATTTGGCTAAGAATACTGAACACAATATCTTCAACATCACCAGAAATACTGTCACTAAAAAATGATTCATCTCTTGTGCTGAGGTGATTGAAATGCTCAATTTCAGAGCTACGTAAACATAGGAAAACACGAGATTCGTTATTGCTAATATCACCTATCCCAGCAGCTTCTTGGGGACCAATACTTTATCTTCAGCAAATGAGAGCTACTTGAATAAGGCATGATTTCTATAAGCTAGCTTTTAATGACTGCCTAACTGATCCGAAGCTTGTCCTTATAGTCCACATAGTTTACAAGACCATCGATACTGTACCATTGCCAAGAAAAGCACCAAATGGTAACGTCTACATTCTATGTCTTGTCTTCACAAATTATTACAAAATTAGGTGCATATAGTTAAAATGGGTACAGACCTCATCCAGAAGCTCAATAAAAACACTGTTTCCACAAGTTTCCAGGAGAAAACTCGTTAATTTTTATAACAAGATGATCAGTTTAGCCCATTTATTTCAGCCCCCTAAATATGTTGCCAATTTTTAAAAGCACCTGATGATCGACTTTTTTTGCTTTGTATTGACAGTAGTGCTTTCGAACAATTTTTTCTTAAGATACCCTAAATAAGTATTTTCATCCTTTAGAATATCAAACCCGAAACATATACATAATCAACTCCTTCTAAAAAATCAATGAATTTCCATCCAAAGTTTTATCAAGAAAAAAAGCGCTATACACTCCAATTCATTTTCATCGTGATACCTCCTTTAACCAAATGTTAAACTTTAAATGAGAAACGCTTTTAAATAATTCCTTGAGAAAACCATTGCAAAGTTTTTACACGAAATGTTTCATTATGGCAAGATTTACCTCTGGTAAATAACCACAAAACGGTTTACTGCTTGTACATCTTCATTTTCTTAATAATAACAAACAAATGTAATTAGTAAACAGGGTAAAATACTCTATCAATTCTGTTTCGACGTTTCGTCAATCTCTGTTGACATACTCATGGGAATGGGATAAAACTGCCTATTTCTGTTAGGTATTACAAAAAGCTTACGACTACTGACACGATAAAGCTCCTATATCTATGGCTTTCAACTAAATACATGCAATCAGGAATGTTTTAAAAGGTGCATTGGTTATACTTCAAAGCACTTTCTTTTGAAACCCTCTTATAAATCAAAATACTATTCTCAATGATTCAATCAGTTAAGAAAAAACGATTTCATTCTGTAATTAACTGTATAGAAGTTAGTAGCATCTGAAATAATAAAAATATTAAAACGAGAAATGAGAACGACATTTTAATGAAATAACAGCACATTATAAGAGACAATGATTCACATAGGTTTTTTTGAGGATTGGTAAAGGTTTAGAATAAACTACATGCTTCAGAAGGCAAATTGTTTTGAATGAGAATATTAAGCTAGAATATGCAGCTGGTGTATTTCAGGAAAGCTATATTTTTATTTGTCTAGCAGTTGAAAATAATCGTTCCCCTGCTGTGGTAATAGATGGTTTAACAAGAATTATATTACAAATCGTTATGTTGTTGGTGACCAAAGAGAGTTGTCTATGGGGAAGCTTCCAGGGGTGGCTAAAAAACTCTTGAAGACATGCAGATATTCTCCATTAAAAATTGCTAAAAGGACATCACTGTAAAAGTTCAATTGTGGCGTATTGCTTTTACATTCATTGTCATCTCATAAAGCATGCTGCTTCCTAAGATGGATATTTTACGATGTCATTTTCAATTTCAAGAATATTCGTCTTATGTGATCATAAGCCTCAAAGCTTGGTTCTTTGAATCTTTCATGCATTGAAGTTATCATGATATCTAGATCTTCAAAAAAAACCCTTCCCAGCAATGATTTTAAGTCGTCACATGGTGACGTAGAAGATATTTCTTATTTTGATCATCAAGAAAGCTCAAGTAAGCGCTGGCAATTTTATTTGCATGACAAGGCATCCATTGTTCAAACTGAAAATACAAATCGGAGGGTTTAAAATAATTTTTCCTCCACTAACGTGCAACTTCAAATTTGTATTAGTTAGTTTATCCATTAGCTCAAAAAGAATTCTCGAGTATTCGTCTCAAAAATAATTCCTAACAGTCCATCAAATTTTTAAAAGGTCATCTCAACTATTGTGTTTGATAGTCTGTTCCAATTTTCAATTAATGTGGTCTTTCAGTTGACCTAATACGTTTTTCTCGGTTGGGTGTTTAGCTAAGTAAAGCAATTATCCCTCCAAGGGTCTCCATGGTACCCATTGCACCACATTTTTGCAACTTAATCTTCCACTTGATTGAACTACTATTTGCAAACGAACTTTTCACTTTGTTGAACTACTATTTGCAAATGAACCTTCTACTTGATTGAACCACATTTNCTCAATGTCCTCATTTTTATTTATACATACGAATATAGACCGCCAACAGGTATAACACATTTGAGCATTTCAGTCCCATATCTTCGCCTACTACCCCTCGTACACAAACAACGTCCCCGTATTGTAAGCTGAAAAGATTGCACCAAGCATTCTTTTTAATTCTTTCTTGTCACTGTTCTTTTAAAGACAGCTGACAGGATTGTTCATAACGTTCATAAGTACTTCAAAAATTCTCCAAGCCGGAAGAAAATCTACGAGGAATTGGAACACTGTACTGATTGTGACCACCCTAAATCTCAATACAATGCCAGACACATTGTTTGTCCGTGTTGCAATGTTGCACTACAATAATCCAGCAATGGGCTGTCTCTACGTTCGTCTTGACTGCAGGAGCTATGGAAGCACAATCGCTACAAGTTTAGAACAGATTTTATTCTTTGTATTTGTTGATATGACAAGATTAAATGCATTGTTCCAATCAGAAACACTCAAACTGCACAGATTTTTGTCCAAGGAGAGCAATTGTGAAGAACTTTTAAAATAAGTTGACGTCGAATGGGAACTAAGGATCTGTAAGCTGAAGATGTTGATGAAGAAAGGAAGTCGTGTGCATTGGACTTAGTTTACTCTGGCATCTCGGCCAGTCAGATCATCAAAGACATTAGATCGGATAAAAGGATAAGCTTTTCCAAAAAATGTTATGGCTGGTATTGTGAATAACTGACCAAATACTGAGTTGCATTGATCTTTCTGATCCTGTTCTCAGAGCACTCAGAGATGTGAAACCGAGCATCATTATTAAACGAAATGCTCCTTCAACGTTGGCTCGAGTAAAGTGAGAGGAGCTTCGTAACGTAAAAGAGAATCCAGCTTTCAAATGATTGATCGGCGATCGAGATAATGGCTTTCAGGTAGTGAAGTCAAAAAGAGTAGTTGGAAAAAGAAAGGAATACTTGAAATCTGGAAAGCAGTTTCATCCCTTGAAGAATGTGAAGGGATAGCAATGTTTATGTTGTAGCTAATTGCATTGTCTTAAATAATTCAGAAGTAGAGTAAATATTCTTAAAATGAAAAGCAACAAGGCCGAATTTTATAATTGCCTTGATGTTAAAGCTATTGAGCCATTTGTGAAAGTAACCAGAATTTTGTGAAAAGTTTTGAAATTGATAAGGACTTTCTTCCCTGCATTTGAATGCCAGAAATAAATACATGAAGAAGTAAGTTGAAAAAGATCCTACAGATGCAAAACAATAGTTAAAGGTTAAATAAAAAAAGATGGATTTTTAAATTTTAACATTTGGACTTGTGAGAAAATTGATAACTCCACTTACTTGCAACTTTATTAACACACAATTTTTTTAGTGTTTTAATATTTTGTTGCTTTTCTAGGGTTAGAGGCAGAAAATGAAGCTTTATGGGATAAGTTCCCTAACTTTTCACTGCTCAGGATTTTTTTAATTTAGCATAAAAATTTTTGTACTCCAGCAATATCGCAAATTGATGAGTGAAATCCGTTTTTATGAGTTTCAGGAAGTCAAAAATGCATACTCTGTGGTCCGTGCCAATCATGTTGGCACCTATGTCAGTCTCAGATGGCAACTTCTCCAAACTGTACGTTTGTCTCGCCACACACGATTTAATTCATTCTGTGCTCTTTTTGTACTGTCAAACTTTTAGCATCACATCATCTGTAATTCTAGATCCCTCCTGGGCAGCTTGTAAATATAGGGACTCGATCAAAGGGGTGATGATAGCAGTAAGAGTAAAGAAATTGACATGATTGAGAGAAGGAATGACGCATGCTCTGTAACGACAAATGGGAAGGTAATCACTTATTGAACGGAGTAAAGAATTTCATTCACATTTCCAAAGTTATTAATCTGTGGTATTGTTATGTGAGAAGCTGTTTGTTGAGTTTTGTGAATTGTGCAGGCCATCTTGCTTTAGCCTCGGTTGCTAGTGTTTGCATGATCTGTGGTTCTTTGAGTCAGTTACGATTACCTTCCCTGTGAGAGAAAGGTGAAGTTTAACCGAATTCAAGAGGTCCCTGTTAAGGATTACGCAGCAACATTCAATGGTACATTAATGATCTTAGATTAAACATTTACGGCCGTGTTTAATGCATGTAATTTAGGACCTCTATACAATATAATTAAAACGGAGAGCCCAGTACTTATCCTTTGCGGCTTGGTCAAAGTAAACACAGCTGAGGAGTAGCTAGGTGCACCAAGGCAATCAAAACAAAACTCCTTTGAAAGATATTCAAACTTATCGTACTAAACTTTGAAGTGATTTTTGATAATAATAAACACAAGTAAAAAGATCCAGATGTATTAGTAAAGAGAAAGCCTGACTTAATCAAGACTGCATAGCTAAAAATGGAAAAAGCAGCGGATCTTGTGCAAAATTCATTGCAGGAAGATGATTCCTGTGTTGCCGTATCCTTTTTCATGACTCCGTTGATTTGAGTGTCCATTCAAATTATTTAAACAGTACAAATGACTTTAGTTGACCCCTAGAGCCTCCGAGTACAGGACTTGGCATATTTCTTTATCAATAGTGGCAGGTTTGGGTTTTTTTAGTTTGATTTTACTTTTACGTATTTCGATTACTTTTCTTATTGCACCACATTTTTGCAACTTAATCTTCCACTTGATTGAACTACTATTTGCAAACGAACTTTTCACTTTGTTGAACTACTATTTGCAAATGAACCTTCTACTTGATTGAACCACATTTTTGCAACTTAATTTCCCACTTGATTGAACTACTATTTGCAAATGAACTTTTCACTTTGTTGAACTACTATTTGCAAATGAACCTTCTACTTGATTGAACCACATTTTTGCAACTTAATCTTCCACTTGATTGAACTACTATTTGCAAATGAACCTTCTACTTGATTGAACCACACTTTTGCAACTTAATCTTCCACTTGATTGAACTACTATTTGCAAATGAACCTTATACTTGATTGAACAACATTTTTGCAACTCAATCTACCACTTGATTGAACTACTATTTGAAAATGAACCTTCTACTTGATTGAACCACATTTTTGCAACTTAATCTACCACTTGATTAAACTACTATTTGCAAATGAACCTTCCACTTGATTGAACCACATTTTTGCAACTCAATCTACCACTTGATTAAACTACTATTTGCAAATTAACCTTCTACTTGATTGAACCACATTTTTGCAACTCAATCTACCACTTGATTAAACTACTATTTGCAAATGAACCTTCTACTTGATTGAACCACATTTTTGCAACTTAATTTTCCACTTGATTGAACTACTATTTGCAAATGAACTTTTCACTTGATTGAACTACTATTTGCAAATGAACCTTCTACTTGATTGAACCACATTTTTGCAACTTAATCTTCCACTTGATTGAACTACTATTTGCAAATGAACTTTTCACTTGATTAAACTACTATTTGCAAATGAACCTTCTACTTGATTGAACCACATTTTTGCAACTTAATTTTCCACTTGATTGAACTACTATTTGCAAATGAACTTTTCACTTGATTAAACTACTATTTGCAAATGAACCTTCTACTTGATTGAACCACATTTTTGCAACTTAATTTTCCACTTGATTGAACTACTATTTGCAAATGAACTTTTCACTTGATTAAACTACTATTTGCAAATGAACCTTCTACTTGATTGAACCACATTTTTGCAACTTAATTTTCCACTTGATTGAACTACTATTTGCAAATGAACTTTTCACTTGATTAAACTACTATTTGCAAATGAACCTTCTACTTGATTGAACCACATTTTTGCAACTTAATTTTCCACTTGATTGAACTACTATTTGCAAATGAACTTTTCACTTGATTAAACTACTATTTGCAAATGAACCTTCTACTTGATTGAACCACATTTTTGCAACTTAATTTTCCACTTGATTGAACTACTATTTGCAAATGAACTTTTCACTTGATTAAACTACTATTTGCAAATGAACCTTCTACTTGATTGAACCACATTTTTGCAACTTAATTTTCCACTTGATTGAACTACTATTTGCAAATGAACTTTTCACTTGATTAAACTACTATTTGCAAATGAACCTTCTACTTGATTGAACCACATTTTTGCAACTTAATTTTCCACTTGATTGAACTACTATTTGCAAATGAACTTTTCACTTGATTAAACTACTATTTGCAAATGAACCTTCTACTTGATTGAACCACATTTTTGCAACTTAATTTTCCACTTGATTGAACTACTATTTGCAAATGAACTTTTCACTTGATTAAACTACTATTTGCAAATGAACCTTCTACTTGATTGAACCACATTTTTGCAACTTAATTTTCCACTTGATTGAACTACTATTTGCAAATGAACTTTTCACTTGATTGAACTACTATTTGCAAATGAACCTTCTACTTGATTGAACCACATTTTTGCAACTTAATCTTCCACTTGATTGAACTACTATTTGCAAATGAACTTTTCACTTGGTTGAACTACTATTTGCAAATGAACCTTCTACTTGATTGAACCACATTTTTGCAACTCAATCTACCACTTGATTAAACTACTATTTGCAAATGAACCTTCTACTTGATTGAACCACATTTTTGCAACTTAATTTTCCACTTGATTGAACTACTATTTGCAAATGAACTTTTCACTTGGTTGAACTACTATTTGCAAATGAACCTTCTACTTGATTGAACCACATTTTTGCAACTCAATCTACCACTTGATTAAACTACTATTTGCAAATGAACCTTCTACTTGATTGAACCACATTTTTGCAACTTAATTTTCCACTTGATTGAACTACTATTTGCAAATGAACTTTTCACTTGGTTGAACTACTATTTGCAAATGAACCTTCTACTTGATTGAACCACATTTTTGCAACTCAATCTACCACTTGATTAAACTACTATTTGCAAATGAACCTTCTACTTGATTGAACCACATTTTTGCAACTTAATTTTCCACTTGATTGAACTACTATTTGCAAATGAACTTTTCACTTGGTTGAACTACTATTTGCAAATGAACCTTCTACTTGATTGAACCACATTTTTGCAACTCAATCTACCACTTGATTAAACTACTATTTGCAAATGAACCTTCTACTTGATTGAACCACATTTTTGCAACTTAATTTTCCACTTGATTGAACTACTATTTGCAAATGAACTTTTCACTTGGTTGAACTACTATTTGCAAATGAACCTTCTACTTGATTGAACCACATTTTTGCAACTCAATCTACCACTTGATTAAACTACTATTTGCAAATGAACCTTCTACTTGATTGAACCACATTTTTGCAACTTAATTTTCCACTTGATTGAACTACTATTTGCAAATGAACTTTTCACTTGGTTGAACTACTATTTGCAAATGAACCTTCTACTTGATTGAACCACATTTTTGCAACTCAATCTACCACTTGATTAAACTACTATTTGCAAATGAACCTTCTACTTGATTGAACCACATTTTTGCAACTTAATTTTCCACTTGATTGAACTACTATTTGCAAATGAACTTTTCACTTGATTGAACTACTATTTGCAAATGAACCTTCTACTTGATTGAACCACATTTTTGCAACTTAATCTTCCACTTGATTGAACTACTATTTGCAAATGAACTTTTCACTTGATTGAACTACTATTTGCAAATGAACCTTCTACTTGATTGAACCACATTTTTGCAACTTAATTTTCCACTTGATTGAACTACTATTTGCAAATGAACTTTTCACTTGATTAAACTACTATTTGCAAATGAACCTTCTACTTGATTGAACCACATTTTTGCAACTTAATTTTCCACTTGATTGAACTACTATTTGCAAATGAACTTTTCACTTGGTTGAACTACTATTTGCAAATGAACCTTCTACTTGATTGAACCACATTTTTGCAACTCAATCTACCACTTGATTAAACTACTATTTGCAAATGAACCTTCTACTTGATTGAACCACATTTTTGCAACTTAATTTTCCACTTGATTGAACTACTATTTGCAAATGAACTTTTCACTTGGTTGAACTACTATTTGCAAATGAACCTTCTACTTGATTGAACCACATTTTTGCAACTCAATCTACCACTTGATTAAACTACTATTTGCAAATGAACCTTCTACTTGATTGAACCACATTTTTGCAACTTAATTTTCCACTTGATTGAACTACTATTTGCAAATGAACTTTTCACTTGGTTGAACTACTATTTGCAAATGAACCTTCTACTTGATTGAACCACATTTTTGCAACTCAATCTACCACTTGATTAAACTACTATTTGCAAATGAACCTTCTACTTGATTGAACCACATTTTTGCAACTTAATTTTCCACTTGATTGAACTACTATTTGCAAATGAACTTTTCACTTGGTTGAACTACTATTTGCAAATGAACCTTCTACTTGATTGAACCACATTTTTGCAACTCAATCTACCACTTGATTAAACTACTATTTGCAAATGAACCTTCTACTTGATTGAACCACATTTTTGCAACTTAATTTTCCACTTGATTGAACTACTATTTGCAAATGAACTTTTCACTTGGTTGAACTACTATTTGCAAATGAACCTTCTACTTGATTGAACCACATTTTTGCAACTCAATCTACCACTTGATTAAACTACTATTTGCAAATGAACCTTCTACTTGATTGAACCACATTTTTGCAACTTAATTTTCCACTTGATTGAACTACTATTTGCAAATGAACTTTTCACTTGGTTGAACTACTATTTGCAAATGAACCTTCTACTTGATTGAACCACATTTTTGCAACTCAATCTACCAC
Organism: Morbakka virulenta; assembly: GCA_003991215.1. Taxonomy (NCBI): domain Eukaryota; kingdom Metazoa; phylum Cnidaria; class Cubozoa; order Carybdeida; family Carukiidae; genus Morbakka; species Morbakka virulenta. The sequence goes on along the minus strand of RDPX01000062.1, from coordinate 303,175 downwards.
TTGATTAAACTACTATTTGCAAATGAACCTTCTACTTGATTGAACCACATTTTTGCAACTTAATTTTCCACTTGATTGAACTACTATTTGCAAATGAACTTTTCACTTGGTTGAACTACTATTTGCAAATGAACCTTCTACTTGATTGAACCACATTTTTGCAACTTAATCTTCCACTTGATTGAACTACTATTTGCAAATGAACCTTCTACTTGATTGAACCACATTTTTGCAACTTAATCTTCCACTTGATTGAACTACTATTTGCAAATGAACCTTCTACTTGATTGAACCACATTTTTGCAACTTAATTTTCCACTTGATTGAACTACTATTTGCAAATGAACTTTTCACTTGGTTGAACTACTATTTGAAAATGAACCTTCTACTTGATTGAACCACATTTTTGCAACTCAATCTTCCACTTGATTAAACTACTATTTGCAAATGAACTTTTCACTTGATTAAACTACTATTTGCAAATGAACCTTCTACTTGATTGAACCACATTTTTGCAACTTAATTTTGCACTTGATTGAACTACTATTTGCAAATGAACTTTTCACTTGATTAAACTACTATTTGCAAATGAACCTTCTACTTGATTGAACCACATTTTTGCAACTTAATTTTCCACTTGATTGAACTACTATTTGCAAATGAACTTTTCACTTGGTTGAACTACTATTTGAAAATGAACCTTCTACTTGATTGAGCCGCATTTTTGCAACTCAATCTACCACTTGATTAAACTACTATTTGCAAATGAACCTTCTACTTGATTGAACCACATTTTTGCAACTCAATCTCCCACTTGATTAAACTACTATTTGCAAATTAACTTTTCACTTGATTAAACTACTATTTGCAAATGAACCTTCTACTTGATTGAACCACATTTTTGCAATATAATTTTGCACTTGATTGAACTACTATTTGCAAATGAACTTTTCACTTGATTAAACTACTATTTGCAAATGAACCTTCTACTTGATTGAACCACATTTTTGCAACTTAATTTTCCACTTGATTGAACTACTATTTGCAAATGAACTTTTCACTTGGTTGAACCATATTTTTACAACTTAATCTTCCACTTGATTAAACTACTATTTTCAAATGAACCTTCTACTTGATTGAACCACATTGATGCAACTCATTCCACCACTTGATTAAACTACTATTTGCAAATGAACTTTTCACTTGGTTGAACTACTATTTGCAAATGAACCTTCTGCTTTATTGAACCACATTTTTGCAACTCAATCTACCACTTGATTAAACTACTATTTGCAAATGAACTTTTCACTTGGTTGAACTACTATTTGCAAATGAACCTTCTAATTGATTGAACCACATATTTGCAACTTAATTTTCCACTTGATTGAACTACTATTTGCAAATGAACTTTTCACTTGGTTGAACTACTATTTGCAAATGAACCTTCTAGTTGATTGAACCACATTTTTGCAACTCAATCTACCACTTGATTAAACTACTATTTGCAAATGAACCTTCTAGTTGATTGAACTACATTTTTGCAACTCAATCTACCACTTGATTAAACTACTATTTGCAAATGAATCTTCTACTTGATTGAATCACATTTTTGCAACTTAATTATCCACTTGATTGAACTACTGTTTGCAAATGAACTTTTCACTTGGTTGAACTACTATTTGAAAATGAACCTTCTACTTGATTGAACCACATTTTTGCAACTTAATCTTCCACTTGATTAAACTACTATTTGCAAATGAACTTTTCACTTGATTAAACTACTATTTGCAAATGAACCTTCTACTTGATTGAACCACATTTTTGCAACTTAATTTTGCACTTGATTGAACTACTATTTGCAAATGAACTTTTCACTTGATTAAACTACTATTTGCAAATGAACCTTCTACTT
>RDPX01000062.1:274357-297513 GCA_003991215.1 Morbakka virulenta | reverse complement strand
CTTCTACTTGATTGAACCACATTTTTGCAACTCAATCTACCACTTGATTAAACTACTATTTGCAAATGAACCGTCTACTTGATTGATCTACATTTTTGCAACTCAATCTACCACTTGATTAAACTACTATTTGAAAATGAACCTTCTACTTGCTTGAACCACATTTTTGCAACTCAATCTACCACTTGATTAAACTATTATTTGCAAATGAACCTTCCAGTTGATTGAACCACATTCTGGTAACTTAACCTTAGTGACCCTTTACTTCTTATTCCAGGCACTCCCTATCCACCAGAACTCAACTGTAGGAAATCGTTCAAAGTATAAATGAGTACTGATCAAAATATATTCTTTGCATTAAAGCGACTTTTTTACCTGGTAGGCAAGAAATTTGAATCCTTTAATAATAAAGGAAAGTGGTGGTAGCATATAAACACAAATAAATTTCTGAAATTGTATGGAAATTTTTTTATGTAACAGAGAAGCCTCATGTATTCGTTTATATTTTATTTGCACATTTATGAGACACTGTACTTCATAATCTTCAGGACAGCCCTTAATATAATATCCAGCTAACTGATTGTAATTTGGTGATTGACTGGGTTAAATCACCAAGATATTCAGTTCTAGTGCTTTCAGAAGAAGGGAGAGCAGGGTAGGTTGTGTTCACTGAGTTTTTTTTATTTTCCATTGAATTCATTACCATATTAAAATTAAAAAATGTCTAATATGCCGCTTTTATTTCAAAGTCTATTTTTATTTATATCATACTGATATGATATTCATCATCATCATCATCATCATCATCATCATCATCATCATCATATTTGGTTTAATGTCCGTTTTACATGCTAGCATGTGTTGGATGCAAATATTGTTTATCACAATTGATAAAATGACTTTGGTTCTTCACTGGGGCCTTTATAGAATTGAAAATGAACAGTAGCAACCTGAGTGCATGCTAGAAAATGATCAGAACAAACTGCTTTGGAATATTACTACCAAACTTGCTGCAAAATCCAGACAGGAAGACCTGATTTAGTGTTGTTGGACAAAGTTAATAAAACCTGTGAGGTCATTAATGTTGCATTCTTATTAGATAAAAATGCAGACACTAAAGAAGTTAAGGAGCAAAATATGACAACTTATCATGACATACATTCATCCTTTAGATTTATGAGTTTTTCTTCCAGAAAAAGTCAAGACTATGACAGTTGAAGAATTTAACATGTACTTAGATGATACTGACAATAGCCTCAACATGAAAACAACATCTGGTTCAGAATATACAGTTAAAATCATACTCATGTGATTCATATGATGAATGTGAGAAGGACAGGGGAATGAGATTTTGAGACCAAAGGTGTAAACAAATGTAGGTGTCAATTCTTCAACTGTTGTTTGTCTGGAGCAATGTACTTTAACATGTCCTTTCTGGTTTGACTTATGGTGATTTATTGTTGTTTTTTAGAAGTTAAATATAGGAAGGGGAAGCTGGTATAAGTGGTAATATTGACCAGAAGTTGAAGTGCAGGCATTATTACTTTTTTCCCATAACATTCTTTGCTACTGTTGGTAATAGGTCCAGATTTATGGGAATTTTATTTCCAAGCTACTTTGTTTAAAAGGGTTGTTAACCATGAAGAATTACCTTGGTGACTTTTTAGCCTTGGGTGGCAACCCTCCTTCATTATGAGGTTGTGAAAATACCAGGTTGGGAACTGGTGTGGAATAGCCTTTAATCAACGAGGGTGGCTATCCCAATAAAAGCACCCTTGATAGCCCAAGTATTCAGCTGCTGACAAGATTATGAATTACACTACTAACTACACCAGGGTTCCAAATACTAAGGAAATCAATTATTTTGGTTTATCTGTAGATATTGGTCCAGCCCCTGCTATTTTCAGTCAACTTCCTGAATCTGTTTAAACCATTGGAACCAATGACCGTACAGCTCCAAACTCTTTGGGATGGGCTAAACCCGATGATGAAGGGATGAGATCAAAACTTGTTTGATGTAGAAACTGTATTCTCATGAGGACATTCAACACTAGAGCACTAAATCCACCATCTTGTCTAAATGAACTTATCAAAAGTGCTAAGGATCAGAAAATTGATATAATTGCTATTCAAGAGCATTGCTTTCATCCTGACACTGATATTGTGTACCAAAAAATTGAAGACTATCATCTTGCTACTGTGTCTTGTTGGAAAAAATCTTTTGACTCTCCCATAGGCAGTGTAGGTCCATTACTGTCACCAAAAGCCATGGAAAATTTATGAAACATAGAAGTGATATCACCAAGAGTCATCATTGCCAATTTTGATGGGAATCCTAAAAGAACCGTAATACCATGCTTTAGTCCACACAACAATAGTAATGATGGAGATATCAATCAATTTTATAACACTTTATGATTTTTTTTTGAAAATGTTCCAGCTCACAATTTTCTTTTAATCCCCAGTGACTTCAATGCCAAGCTTGGATCTGACGATGCTAAGTTCACCTTTCATACCAACACCAATCAGAATGGTGAACACCTTGTTGACCTCATGGAGGAATTCAATCTTTGCCCAGCAAACACCAAGTTATGAAATTTAAACATTATCTGTGGACATTTTAATATCCAAATGGCAACAGAGTCCAACAAGATTACATTTTTGTCTGGAGGAAATGGCAGAACAGCATCAAAGATTGTTGACCATATTCATCTTTCTCCTCTTTCAGATCTGATCATTGCATTGCCTTTGCCAAGGTGAAACTAAGCTTGAGAGTTAATGAAAAAAGTCAATTTCTGATCCCATTAAAGCCATAAATTGGAAAAAAGTCATCCATGATAAAAATCTTTCTTCTTGGTATGTGGTGAGCATGATCAATTGGTTACAAGAGCTTTCTCATCTTGATTCTGATAACTCTTATATTGATTCTGATAACATTGGCCTGATCTATGAAAATTTGATTAAAGCTTATGGGGAGGTTGCGCTATCCGCACTTCACAAAAAGCCCAAATCACATTAAAATTGCTAAGTTTAGATATCAATGTAACAAGCTGGAGAAAATCTCAAGAAAATCTCATCCATTTACCATTCTCATCCATCTCAAACAAATAAAGACAAGTTGATAGCTGCCAAAAAATCCCTTAATAATGCATATCTTGAGGTTGAAGTAGCATTCATTTTCATGGAAAAATAGATGATATTTCCAATCATCATATCAATCAACAACACTCTGTAGCCTGGGAAAACTATAAACCAACTTTCTGGGAAAGGATCAAAACCACCAACAACAACTAAAGAAGCTGGCCAGGAAAAAGGACTGGAAAACTTCTTTTCTCATTTTGAAAATCTTGTTGTACATTTTGCAACCCTACCTGAATATAAACCCCTCCCAAAAGTTCAAATTTGTAATTCTTTGAACATTCCAATGGGCAAGTATACCATTGCAGAACTAATTTTTGTTCTGAAGAATACAGAGAACAAAGCTCTTGGCCTGGACTAAATCCTGGCCATCTTGTGGAAAGACCCTATTTTTCACCAACTGCTTCTCAATTTATATAATTTTGCTTTTGCCAATCATGTTTCCCCAAGCATTTGGTTACATTCACAAATCATACCCAAGCCCCAAAAGGGTTATTTGACATTACCAACCAATCATCATGGTATTTCATTGCTTCTGATAGCTTCAAAAATATAAAAGAAACTACTTGTCAATCCTCATTGCCCAATAATAGAGCCTTTTCTATGCAAAAATTAAAATGGTTTCTGCTCAGACCATTCTACTCTTGGATAAATTCTCACACTACATAGAATAATTGAAGAAATTACTTTTGCAATAAAGCTGCAGCTCTTATTTTTGTTGACTTCAGTAAGGCTTTTGACTCTGTTAACGGAGAGGCAATGTTTGAAATCTTGGGGCTTTATGCCATTCCAACAGAAAACATTGAAGCTATTAAAGTCCTGTATATAAGCACATGCTCCACTGTCTTGACACTGGATGGCAAAATAAAGCCTTCTGACATTCTTGCTGGTTTTCTCCAAGGCAATACACTAACACCATTCCTTTTCATCATTGTAATTGGTTATATCATGGAGATTTCTGTGGATACAATGAAAGAAAATGGACTCATGTACTAGCCCAGAAGAAGCTCACATTATCCTGCTCTTCATATCACCAATGCTGATTTTGCTGATGACATTGCACTTTTCTCCAACAACCTTATTAACACCCAGGCACTGCTGTCTGCCCTTGAATCAGCAGCAAACTGTACAGGGTTCTGTCCGAATGAAACCAAAACAGAGTGTATGCCAATTAACATTTGCAGCAACATCAAAATTAAAACTCTTTTAAATAACATTCTCAAATGTGTTGAAGACTACAAGTATCTAGGATCACACATAATAAACTCTGAAAAAGATTTTAATTCCAGGAAGAGCATGGCATGGACTGCATGTAATAAAATGGATAAGATCTGGAAATCCCAGCTCAACTGTAAGATTAAAACCAGAATTTTTGGGGTAATAATCAAAGCCATTTTACTCTATGGTTTTGAGACATGGACTCTTTCCACTAAACAACACTCCTACCTGGATGGATGCTATACCCATCTCCTCAGAAGAGTATTAAATCCTTCATGGAAATAACATCCAACTCTTGAAATGATATTGGGTGACCTACCTAGGATATCAACCTTAGTCCAGAAGAGATGCATCCAGTTTGCTGGACACTATGCACATGCCTCAGATAAGCTTGTGTAATCATTCCCCTTATGGAGGCATCCATCATCACTCAAGTGGTCTCAGAACCTCACCTTTCCAGACATCATATGCAGGGACACTGCCATCACCAAGGAAGAGCTTCTGACTGTTATGACCAACTGTTATGACCAAATGGTTATGCTGGAAAAGTGTAGTGAATTCTATCTCGCCTGATGCTGCAAGATGATGATGATGATATATATGAATAATATTTATTTATTATAGATAATATGAATAACATTTATCTCTATGGTCATTGTCGCTGTGACAAAAGTTACAAAAGCACTAAAAGATCAATTTAAGGACATGGGTATTGATGTGTAGATCAGTCTGATGCAGAGGTCTGAATTGCTTGCAATTGCCAAAACACTCAAAGATTCTTGAGTCTTAAGATTGTTTTTTATGGATCAGACTTAAGATAAAATGCAATTGGTTTAACAGCTATTATGGAGGAGCCGTGGCTTAATGGTTAGTGCAGCTGCACAGTAACCAAGAATTCTGGGTTCGATTCCCCGAGTGGGTGACTTTGGAAATTCGCAAAAGAAAAAGCCATTGGTTGCCATCAGGAAGGGTATCTGGCCAAGAAATTCCTTACTGCCAAATCCAAGTCCCTGTGAAGGGCACCATCTGAGCCCCAGTACTGGGAAAAAACGACATTAAAACCAAAAAAAAATATGCATCTTCTTCTCCTCCTTATTTGCCTCCCTACTTGGGGCTGCCACAGTGGACTCCCTTTCTTCATTTGGCTCTTTTACCAGTGCCAACCACCAGCATCCCAGCTATTCATAGATCTTCCATGATAGAATCTGAGGATCTTCTTTTCAGTCTACCTCACTTCCTTTTTCCTGGTGGTGACATTTTCAACTCATGATTTCCAACATACTCCTCATCCCTTCTCATCAAATGTCCTAACCATCTTAGACTTGCTTCTCTTGTTTTTTTTCCCCTGACTATTATGCATAAATCTATTTTGTAACAGTAGTGATTAATGTGTTTATTGTTATGAAAAAACCTTAAAAAATGCCCTGTCCTACTATTCATTTACCCTCCCCCATTACAACATCATATATCTGTACCCCAAGAAATAGTTTGCAACATGCATGTTATTTCCAGGCTTTTGTGGGTCATTTCCTTTAGTAGAATGGAATAAATGCTAATTGAATAATATATTCCAAACATAATTGTTATTTGATATGAAAACATAGATATATTTTTTTCTATGGAACTCTCCATTAATATCAAAGTATATTGGATATTGGCAACCTCCTCGTGGTCCAGCCTGCAAGTACCAATCTAACTTTGGGAAACTAATGCCAATACCTGAACAACAGAGACAAACTAGACAGTCTAACGACATGTCAAAGATACATGAACCATCTGGTCCAGCTATCCTTCAATTAAATGTAGAAGGCCTTACACTACCAAAATGTGAAGTCATTCAAAAAATCGCCATGGACAATTCAATTTCCGTTATTCTACTGCAAGAAACACATGCCACCAATGACGACAAAATCAAGATATATGGCTTTTCTCTCATTGGTTCAATCAAACACTCTAAGCATGGTATTGCCACTCTTGTACGTAACGACCTTCCTTCTGTTGAAATTGGCCGCAGTAATGTTGATAGTGCAGTTGAATGGCTAACCATATCGATCAATGGAGAAATTACAATAACAAACTACTACAAACCACCTAATTCTCCGTTTGAACCACCACCCCATTATGATCACCCAGCAATATACTCCGGTGATTTCAACTGTCATCATACAACTTGGGGCTATTCTAGAAATAATCCGGATGGGGATGCTCTTTATAATTGGTCCAGCACATTCGATATTAAGTTGCTTTTCGATCATAATCAACCAAAGACGTTTCATTCTGGTGCATGGGACACTTACACGAATCCAGATATTACTTTCTTCACACATGATGTCAACAGCTCTCTGCCTCATCCTGTACACACTGTTTTGGGTAACTTTCCAAAATCTCAGCATCGACCTACAATCATCCATCACCCAGCCTTGATCGAATACACACCAACATCGTCACTACCTAGATGGAATTTCAACAAAGCCGACTGGGATAGATTTAAGAATGCAACTAGAAATATGTGTGACGATCTTCCATCTTTAGAATCTGATTTAAATTTGTGTTACACAGCATTCCAGAAGAAACTCTTGAAAATAGCTAAAGATACAATTCCAAGAGGTTTTCGAAAGAACTACATTCCTAAATGGGATACCAAATGCAATGAACTTGCTTTTCAGCATGAAAAAGCTCAGTCTCTTGAGGAAAAGTTGTCTTCAGCTAACCGTCTTATCGATCATCTTAATTCTAAACGGAAAGAACAATGGGCTGCCACTGTCGAGGGCATCAATATGAAACGATCCAGTCGAAAAGCATGGTCAACTATTAACAAACTCACTGGCCGAAAAAACGTCACCCCAAATCCCAGTTTGATTAGTCCAAATGCAATTGCTTCATGTCTTCTAAGCAATGGGAAGTACAAAAACCCTAATCGCCAATTTACAAGAGAAGTAAATCGACAATTGAAAGTAGAATGGAATTCCCCATCAGTAGATCAAAACCTTTGTGTTGAGTTTTCAGATGATGAAATAATATCTGTCATTAAATCACTGAAAGCCGGTAAAGCCCCAGGCACAGACAACCTACACCCTGAGTTCTTTCTTCACATCCATGAGAACTGCATTCAATGGCTACGATCTTTCTTCAATGTCTGTCTGCGTACAAACAAAGTACCCAAAATATGGAAACTTGCAAAAGTGGTTGCTGTGCTTAAACCCAAGAAACCACCAAATGCTGCTAGTAGTTACAGACCAGTAAGTCTGCTTTGTGTTCCCTCTAAGCTTTACGAAAGATTACTTTACAATCGTATNTATTCATAATTTATTTTAGCAGTGATTAAACCAGAGTACTTGATCAACACATGCTTAATTTATTCACTTTTTGATGATATCTTTCTTTACTTTACCTCCACACTTCAGTGTTCATGTTTTCACCTTACCTTCATTGTTTTTGAAATCAATTTGTTTTTTAACTTTAGTTTGACTGGCCATTGATAGAAATTGTTTTACTACTTCCTATGTTAACATTAGAAATAAGAATTCATAGATTTGTCTGTATGTATTTGTAATCTCATAGTTCATATTGCAATGGTGTTTTATTGACTCATTATGAAATGTTTGATATCCTGATGTTTCAAAATAACATACCAGCTTCATTCCTTAGTTTAGATAGATTTAAAACTGTTGCATTTTATGAAAAGTTATATCTGGATAGACACTAACTTTACATGGCTTGTGCATTCAGCTTCTTTTTGTTGTAATGTTCATTAGGGTGTCTGAGATAAGAAAATAAAAATGCTCTTCAGCTGTTTACATTTTCTTTTTTCTTCATTTATAAAGCATTTTCTTATTTGTGCACCCTGCCATTGGAGTTAGCAAAGAAAAGTTGGATATTGATGCTATAATTGACATTTCACCCACAACACAGTTTGAAGGTATTTATTGGTGCATTTTATTACGGTTCTAAGGGAGTAGTTATGTTATTGTTTATAGCATAAAATCAAAGTTTTAGGTCCTTGATTTGTAAGCCCACAAATAACAAGCCTTTTAAAAAGAGGCTTTGAAATAACATAGGCCCAGGGCTTATATCCAGAATATTGCAGTTGTTTGTGTTTGTATGTAGGTGTTTGCTAGGTATTTTTGTTTTTGTCTTTTGAATAATGATAATAAAGCCATCATTATCATCACCTCTGTTTTAAGGCTTCATCATGGGTAAAGCCTTTAGAACAGAGGTGATGATGTGAAAGTGAAATTTATTTTGTAAATATAAATTTATTATTTTATTATCATCATTATTATCATCATCATTATCATTATTATTATTGTTATGTTTACAACACAGCTTAAGATGTAGTGTTGCTGGTTGCTTATGCCAAATCTCAAGCCACCAGCTGTGGTCTCAGATATTCAGCATGTAGCAAAGAATTTTTGCCATTCCTAGTAGGTATGCTTTCTGTGGCATTCTTATAATAATGTTTGGACTGGTGTTGTTGAACCAGCCCAAGAAACTCCTTGAAATAGTGCCAAGCATTCCATTGATGATTTGGATGACTTTGATGTTATTGCAACCCCAGATTCCCATCACTTCCCATTTCAAGTCCTGATAGTTTGTAAGTTTTTCATTCTCTTTCATCTGGACCCTTGTGTTAAATGAGCAGACAATGTCAATAAAGGTAACAATTATAGTAGTTTAAAACTATGAAATATGTCTTAGTATATACATGCATTGCAAAACAAAATGACAACTATGTGTGGCAATTGCTCAATGGGTTCTTCATTCATTTTTTTATTTGTTAATTTATTTTTGATAATACTTGTTGCCCCTCAAGCTCATTAAAAATTTTAATCCAATTAAAAAAATCATTGCTGATAATAATCAAACTGAATGAAAAACAATGACAGGGCACAAAAAAAGGAAAATGGTATTATGGTCAGGTGATATGTGATCTTTGTTGGCCATCATCAATGACTGTTGTTAATTCGAGCACTGTTCCAGGTGTGGTACAGCTTTGGAGAATCATGATTGCTAACATCTGGAATGGGTATGGCACCTAGAGAGAAAGAGTTCCAAGTGTGGTAGAATTTTTTCTTTTCTTACCCTCCATCTTTTTCAGAGGTTTCTTTGATGATGTTGGATTCCTGTACATTGGAAAACTTAATTGTGGTAATCAGTCACACACTATCCATACATGGCATTTCCCATGCTCTATCCGCTTTTATCCTTATGTCTCCAAAGGTTTATACTGAATTTACCTATCTAAGGTATCTGCTCTTCATATTTGCTACCCTTCTCCCTTCTTGAAAATGTTCTTCTGATCCTTTTCAAAATTGACATTTCTGGAATTTAATCTTGCAGCTGGGTTGGTCAAGCTTACTCATTGTTCCATTTTAAGGTCTGTGTTGTAGGGTTTGTACAAGCCATTAACTTCTGTAGCTGCTTCTAAGCTTCTTTCTCCTTCGCCATTGCTTTTCTCTTTTGAGTCTGTTTGTGCATGTCATTGGTGGCTTTGACTATTTGGACACAGTATTTTTCTCTGTGCCTTCAATTTTCTCTGTTTCCCCTTTCCATTTGGGGGTTTCTGTTGTTCCTTGGGCATCCCCTCATTTGGGATAATTCCAGTTTTTATGACAATTCCCTTACCCATTGAATAAACCTTGTCTGTAATCTCAGTAATGTTTCCATGTATATATTGGTATAGTATCCTGTTGGCCAATTCCTCAATATTGGAAGTCAATTTCATATTGACTAGCTTTTCACTGCGTTGAAATTCCAACCTAGTACTCTGTTTAAGATTTTTCAACATTTGGTTTACTATTTCCCCCAGCTTTATGTATTCAGCTTTGATTTTTGTTCTTGATTCCTGTTCATTTGTTACTTTCCTCCATTAAGCCACATGTTTCAGTTTAATGCACAAGCGTTACTTCTTCTCCATCTTCTTCTCTTATATTTTCCTCTTGCTGATCTACTTCATTCTTATTTGTCATCAACATCAACTTCATTACCTCCAACTGCTTCCTAAAACCTGATGCAGCTTTTTGATGCTAGAATTTGCATGTTCTTGGTCTTCAAAATTCCATCTTTCTTCAACTAACTCTTGTCATAAATTCTCCAGCTTCTTAGCTTCTTCACAATTTTGCTCAACTTTAATCTCCATTTTTGTAGGCCAATTTGTGTTCCTTTCCACATGTGAACATTGTAATGTAAACATGTCTTACATTGTACGAGTTTTTTGCTGTTCTCTTTCAAGGACCAATCATTGTTTAATCCTTTTCATAAAGTTTTTACCGAAATGTCTTTTTTCTCATTTGATTTGCACTTATTCACGTTTTCTTCATTTGTGCATTCTCTGTTGTTCATGCCATGGACATTATTGTTCTGTAACTGACCTGGTATATCTTCAGCATCAGCTTGTCCTGCCACTGTATCATTAGTTACGTTTGTTGAATCGATTTTTATCATTATCTCCCATAAAACTTTGAAATTTTATACACAGGTCATATGCTTGTCCAGGGTTGCCTGGCACACTGGACAATGGCATTGTATTGGTAGTCGCACCATTTCTACCAGATCTATTACTTTTTTTCTATTTTGCGTTTTTGTAGACAATACGATGATGAAAGGTGCAGAAAAAGGTGAGTTATCACTAATTTGATTTAGATTTTACACCCCAAAGCAATATTCAATTAAACACTTTGGTCATTCTGAAAGAGAGACTAACTCTATGTATGTATGTATGTATGTATGTATGTATGTATGTATGTATGTATGTATGTATGTATATATGTATGTATGTATGTATGTATGTGTGTATCTATCTATCTATCCATCCATCTATCTATCTATCTATTTCTCTATCTATCTATCTATCTATCTATCTATCTATCTATATATCTATCTATCTATCTATCTATCTATTTATACTACTACTACTACTACTACTACTACTACTACTACTATTACTACTACTACTATTACTACTATACTACTACTACCGCTACTACTACTACTGCTACAACTACTACTACTACTACTACTACTACTACTACTACTACTACTACTACTACTACTACTACTACTACTACTTCTTTTTACTGTTTCTATTCATATTATTATTATTATTACAAACAACCTTTGTTACTGCAATGGTGGCTACGTATCATCATTTACTATTGCTAATGTGTACTCTTATATACAACACAGACTTTGGTTTGTACTTAGAATGTATTGTGCTAGTTTAACATCGAGAAGAGTTCTTTCAAATCTTTCATTTTTTTTATCAAGTTAATTTTTTTATTATACTCCAAAAGAAATGTGTTATTACCAGTTGAAAGTAACTCTTGTTTAGCGAGATTAATTAAACGTTTTTGGAAGATGACATTGGAATTTTAGATTAAAAATATCCAACTTCGATGAAATTGAAATCAGATGCTTTTGAAAAGAACTGTTTCACAGATGCAGTGTTGAAACACACTGTACAAAATACTGATTGATGAAGAAATATATGGATTAAAATGCGGAATAAGTGTCATTATTGCCTAAAGTATAAAGCTTTTTTTTTCTTATCAGGTTGTAGAATTTAGTAGGGCAAGGTAATTTTTCTAAACCTTTGAATTCAAAATGGGGACCAGATACTGATCAGAACAGCATTGAGATAGTTATTATCACTATCATAATCATTGTAATCGTCACAATCACAGTCATTAATGTCATCATCGTCTTCACTTGTTCAAAGATTTTTGTTTTTAAAAGTTGATTCTGCTTACATTTTTTGGCGTCGNATATATATCTCTCTATCTATCTATCTGTGTATCTATCTATCTATCTATCTATCTATTTATACTACTACTACTACTACTACTACTACTACTACTACTACTACTACTACTACTATTACTACTACTACTATTACTACTATACTACTACTACCGCTACTACTACTACTGCTACAACTACTACTACTACTACTACTACTACTACTACTACTACTACTACTTCTTTTACTGTTTCTATTCATATTATTATTATTATTACAAACAACCTTTGTTACTGCAATGGTGGCTACGTATCCTCATTTACTATTGCTAATGTGTACTCTTATATACAACACAGACTTTGGTTTCTACTTAGAATGTATTGTGCTAGTTTAACATCGAGAAGAGTTCTTTCAAATCTTTCATTTTTTTTATCAAGTTAATTTTTTTATTATACTCCAAAAGAAATGTGTTATTACCAGTTGAAAGTAACTCTTGTTTAGCGAGATTAATTAAACGTTTTTGGAAGATGACATTGGAATTTTAGATTAAAAATATCCAACTTCGATGAAATTGAAATCAGATGCTTTTGAAAAGAACTGTTTCACAGATGCAGTGTTGAAACACACTGTACAAAATACTGATTGATGAAGGAATATATGGATTAAAATGCGGAATAAGTGTCATTATTGCCTAAAGTATAAAGCTTTTTTTTTCTTATCAGGTTGTAGAATTTAGTAGGGCAAGGTAATTTTTCTAAACCTTTGAATTCAAAATGGGGACCAGATACTGATCAGAACAGCATTGAGATAGTTATTATCACTATCATAATCATTGTAATCGTCACAATCACAGTCATTAATGTCATCATCGTCTTCACTTGTTCAAAGATTTTTGTTTTTAAAAGTTGATTCTGCTTACATTTTTTGGCGTCGGCGCTTTTCATCAATTCAGGAGACTATACTTTTTCCTACTTTTATTCTGAGTAGGACATCGGACAGCAAATAGTCGCCAAAGGTTAGGTCTCCGACTAGAGCTTGTGCATCTTGAACTTGCAGGCCATGAGTTTTTAGTTTAACCTTTAAGGTGACTTGCCATGTTCAAAATGGCCTACCTCTCTTTCTTTTACTGCCTTGTGATGAGCGGGTCTTTCCGTTGGCAGACTCAGTACATGTTCAGCGAGTTTCCACCTTTCTTTCCTCCACTGTTTCATGCAACTCTTTTTGCCCTTTGTGGCTCTAGACGTCTTCAGTCATTACCCTGTCTCTCCCTGGAGAAGTACTTAGAAAGTAAGGAAGAAATTCAATGTATTGCCCTGGAAAAGTTATGGGAATTCTTGGCTGTTCTTTAGAAAGGTTGACATGTTTATTTCTACTAAAACAAACTAACAAAGAAATAAGATTTTAATTTTTCTTTAATTTTGTTTTGAAAATCACTTAAACAGACCTATCTATTACCGTGGCATTTTCAAAAAGAAATAAACGTGTTTCATTTTGTTCTGTAAGTTGAACACACTGGTAACTTTTGTGACGCCGGTTTGTTAGCTTTCAAATCTTGTGGCTAAGAGCACCTTCATACGCTTATATTCAGTACGCAAAAATCAATTTGAGTTTTCGTTCGTAAATTATAACTATATGACTATACGTCATATGTATAAATATGTGTATATTTATGCGTAATACATTCAATTTCATGCTATTGAGTAAATTATAACTGTATGATTATACGTCATATGTATAAATATGTATATATTTATGCGTAATACAGTCCATTTCATGCTATTAAATAAATTATAACTGTATGAGTATACGTCATATGTATAAATATGTGTATATTTATGCGTAATACAGTCCATTTCATGCTATTAAATAAATTATAACTATATGACTATACGTCATATGTATAAATATGTGTATATTTATGCGTAATATATTCAATTTCATCCTATTGGGTAAATTATAACTATATGACTATACGTCATATGTATAAATATGTGTATATTTATGCGTAATACATTCAATTTCATGCTATTGAGTAAATTATAACTGTATGATTATACGTCATATGTATAAATATGTATATATTTATGCGTAATACAGTCCACTTCATGCTATTAAATAAATTATAACTGTATGAGTATACGTCATATGTATAAATATGTGTATATTTATGCGTAATATATTCAATTTCATCCTATTGGGTAAATTATAACTATATGACTATACGTCATATGTATAAATATGTGTATATTTATGCGTAATACATTCAATTTCATGCTATTGAGTAAATTATAACTGTATGATTATACGTCATATGTATAAATATGTATATATTTATGCGTAATACAGTCCACTTCATGCTATTAAATAAATTATAACTGTATGAGTATACGTCATATGTATAAATATGTGTATATTTATGCGTAATATATTCAATTTCATCCTATTGGGTAAATTATAACTATATGACTATACGTCATATGTATAAATATGTGTATATTTATGCGTAATACATTCAATTTCATGCTATTGAGTAAATTATAACTGTATGATTATACGTCATATGTATAAATATGTATATATTTATGCGTAATACAGTCCACTTCATGCTATTAAATAAATTATAACTGTATGAGTATACGTCATATGTATAAATATGTGTATATTTATGCGTAATATATTCAATTTCATCCTATTGGGTAAATTATAACTATATGACTATACGTCATATGTATAAATATGTGTATATTTATGCGTAATACATTCAATTTCATGCTATTGAGTAAATTATAACTGTATGATTATACGTCATATGTATAAATATGTATATATTTATGCGTAATACAGTCCACTTCATGCTATTAAATAAATTATAACTGTATGAGTATACGTCATATGTATAAATATGTGTATATTTATGCGTAATATATTCAATTTCATCCTATTGGGTAAATTATAACTATATGACTATACGTCATATGTATAAATATGTGTATATTTATGCGTAATACATTCAATTTCATGCTATTGAGTAAATTATAACTGTATGATTATACGTCATATGTATAAATATGTATATATTTATGCGTAATACAGTCCACTTCATGCTATTAAATAAATTATAACTGTATGAGTATACGTCATATGTATAAATATGTGTATATTTATGCGTAATACAGTCCATTTCATGCTATTAAATAAATTATAACTATATGACTATACGTCATATGTATAAATATGTGTATATTTATGCGTAATATATTCAATTTCATCCTATTGGGTAAATTATAACTATATGACTATACGTCATATGTATAAATATGTGTATATTTATGCGTAATACATTCAATTTCATGCTATTGAGTAAATTATAACTGTATGATTATACGTCATATGTATAAATATGTATATATTTATGCGTAATACAGTCCACTTCATGCTATTAAATAAATTATAACTGTATGAGTATACGTCATATGTATAAATATGTGTATATTTATGCGTAATATATTCAATTTCATCCTATTGGGTAAATTATAACTATATGACTATACGTCATATGTATAAATATGTGTATATTTATGCGTAATACATTCAATTTCATGCTATTGAGTAAATTATAACTGTATGATTATACGTCATATGTATAAATATGTATATATTTATGCGTAATACAGTCCACTTCATGCTATTAAATAAATTATAACTGTATGAGTATACGTCATATGTATAAATATGTGTATATTTATGCGTAATATATTCAATTTCATCCTATTGGGTAAATTATAACTATATGACTATACGTCATATGTATAAATATGTGTATATTTATGCGTAATACATTCAATTTCATGCTATTGAGTAAATTATAACTGTATGATTATACGTCATATGTATAAATATGTATATATTTATGCGTAATACAGTCCACTTCATGCTATTAAATAAATTATAACTGTATGAGTATACGTCATATGTATAAATATGTGTATATTTATGCGTAATATATTCAATTTCATCCTATTGGGTAAATTATAACTATATGACTATACGTCATATGTATAAATATGTGTATATTTATGCGTAATACATTCAATTTCATGCTATTGAGTAAATTATAACTGTATGATTATACGTCATATGTATAAATATGTATATATTTATGCGTAATACAGTCCACTTCATGCTATTAAATAAATTATAACTGTATGAGTATACGTCATATGTATAAATATGTGTATATTTATGCGTAATATATTCAATTTCATCCTATTGGGTAAATTATAACTATATGACTATACGTCATATGTATAAATATGTGTATATTTATGCGTAATACATTCAATTTCATGCTATTGAGTAAATTATAACTGTATGATTATACGTCATATGTATAAATATGTATATATTTATGCGTAATACAGTCCACTTCATGCTATTAAATAAATTATAACTGTATGAGTATACGTCATATGTATAAATATGTGTATATTTATGCGTAATACAGTCCATTTCATGCTATTAAATAAATTATAACTATATGACTATACGTCATATGTATAAATATGTGTATATTTATGCGTAATATATTCAATTTCATCCTATTGGGTAAATTATAATTGTATGACTATACGTGATATGTATAAATATGTGTATATTTATGCGTAATATATTCAATTTCATCCTATTGGGTAAATTATAATTGTATGACTATACGTGATATGTATAAATATGTGTATATTTATGCGTAATACATTCAATTTCATGCCATTGAGTATATGGAGTGATATTGATTGTGTGAAATTTTTACTCTAAGGTTTAGTTTTCGTCAGAGTTTTTCTATTTTAAAGTATTTTGTTTCTGAGGATAACCCATTATCTTTTACGTTGTTGCGTGTTCTGATTAATCGCTTCTGTCGCTGTTTTCATAACATTCCGTTAGCAAAGATGCAAAGAGAAAGAAAGAAAAAAAATAGGTAGTGAGATTTCAAACGTAACCATGTGTTGATTTGATTATTGACATAGGTTTGAGTCGGCATTGTATATTCTGACCAAAATCCACGTGATCCAGGGTCCGTTAGGCTTCATTATGAGCTAGCAAAATCGTGTTCAGTAGGTTGAATTTCTTTGCTGTTATATAGGATGCCGAACGAAGCTAATTATGATCAAGGAAAGCAGTTTGTTTAAGCCTTCCAAATTTGCTCTATGAATCTGTTAATAATTGATAAGAATGACTTAGTTGCTGACCATTATTAATCTTCTTCTTAACATTGCTAGGAAACATTATCCTCCCTCTGTGCAACAGTCCCCGTCTGCGGTTGAATTGTTTGTAGATAATACCGATCTTTCTGCTCTAAACTATCACCGTTTTGAGTTTGTCGTTTTCTGTTCTTTGGGTGAAATTTTCTTCATGTATGTGATTGATTGGTAAGTTTTAAAATCTCAGGGAGTTAATGTTTTGAATCATGTTACACATCTGTAACTATTATTTTGTTGTTACATTTTGTAATTATTTGCGAGCTTATTTAAACAGGATTGGGTGATTTTATTGTTATTGTGAAACGAAATTATGATACAGCTCTCCCAATAAACTCATTACCTCAATACTCCACAGTCTGAAAATATATAGTATTTGTAAAAATAGTTATAGATAATATTTATATATTTACATAGTATGGAATGCATTGAACAGGGTTTGTAGATGCAGAACACGTAGTTCTTTATGTAGTAGTTAAACAATGTTTTGTAATGCACCACAATATCTTGTGTTTAGTAATGGCAAGTGTCTTTTTAACCATGATTGTATATGATTGTTCATGATTGTATATGATTGTCCATGACTGTATATGATGATTTGATGGTAACTTAGCATTGTTATTTAACGATGATGGTAGATTATTATTTTATTATAATGATACATTGGTACATGATTACTTCACAGTGATGGTACTATTTTATTTGATGAAAGTAGTACATGTTTTTAGACCATACCACTACGTTTTTAATTAACCGTGATACGTGGCAGTTTATCTATGATGGTACCTTCTTTCGCTACGTTGTTATTTCATGATGATAGTGGTACCATGTTATTCAATGGTGGCTTTACGAGATATTTTTAGGTGATTATATATTATGAAACGGCAATTGTACGTTGTTACTTTTACGATGATCATGTCCTGTGTTGTAATGATATCAGCATTGGTAAAGGCAACTCACCTGGAACAAGATGGACTTACGGAAGAATCGGAACCTGATCAACATGCTATCAGGAATGGCGAAGAAACTGGCTTTTTTTCGCTGGGAGAATGCTACTGATTGCGTTTCATAAAAAGCTGATCCCATTTCTTCCCCTAATATTCATAGGTGATCATTCTTATGTTAACTGTGGGGATGCTTGGTTTCTCATTTTCTCCAGATCTTTCCTGGGGTTCTTATATTCAATTTTTTGGTAAGGATGATTGTGAAAACCTAAATTTTTTGAATCGCAGGAGAAGTGTAACTGAATGCTAAGGCCATTTTGTATCCCTCCAAATCTAGCATTCATTCATGCCTGAAGTACGATTGTCACATTGGGCCAGGTGCTTCCTTGTGTCTTGTTGATGTTTTTGGTCGAGTTCAGAAACTTGTTTGTAACTTAATGAACCCAAATCTTGTTGCTATTCTTTAAGCTTTGTCTCGTCGGCGAAATATGGCTTTTTGTAGTCTTTTCTATAAATATTTAAATTGGAAGTGTTCAAATAAGCTTTTCTCTTTGATACAGCTACGTTTGTTGGATTTCGTGTAGTCAACGTTTTCCTTATACAGTTGTCACCCATTATAATGATTATTTTAAGGAATGTCTTTTCTTTCCATAAAGGGCTATATTGTGGAACTCTTTGACTTTTCAGTGGTTTCTTTAATCACATGACTTAAAATTTTAAAGGTGTTATGTCAAATCTTATTACTTGTCTTAACCTTTTTTTTATTCTTTCTTTTCGTTTTTCCTCCATTAAATGACTTCAGTGTTTTTAAGTCTGCGAGGAGTTCTAATTTTTCGTCGTAACCTTTTTTTCTGTTTTCTCTCTTCACTTCACAGTTCCATAAACTTGGTAACTTTATGTCTTGTGTAGTTCTTCACCATTAAAAAAAAGGTTTATGTGGTTATACATTCATGTAGTCATTTGTTTGTTTATCGCCTTTTTGTATTTTTCACGTATCATAGGCGCGCGCGCGCGCGCGTGTGTGTGTGTGTGTGTGTGTGTGTGTGTGTGTGTAAGCTGCTGGAGACCAAGTGAGTAGGCTGCACCAGGAATATCTCTCCCAACTACAGGGGCGTCGAGGACGCACATTTCCTGGTTGGATTTTTAAAAAAATTTCTCCAAATCGACGACGAACCAGATTCAAAATCACATGAACGACGAGATCGATTTCTTCAATGGTACGGAAGAACAGCTTGAATCGAAGGCTATTCGTTACTAACTAGTCAGAAAAACCTGGCTAATCAGCATTCAGGCATCACCACATGGAGGTTGCCTTCATGGACGCCCAGGCGTAGGAGGTGGGGTTTAATTGGGGAGAAGGAACATCAAATTTGTGCAAATTTTAAGAACCCCAGATATTTAAAAGTTGCTATATATACATACTAGGTAGGAAACGCCCCCAAAATGGGCCCTGCAAGCAATGTTTGTAATACACTGCAAGCTTTTTTACCACCCTGTATTTTTTATTGATATTCTGTTCTTCAGATGTTCGTGCCTACATGTAGACTTACATCTGGTAGTAACGTTTTTCCCAAGTCCCTTTCAAATACAACAAAAGGAAATGCAAATTTTAAAGTCTTGCACAAACACTTTTTATCAATGATGAATCTAGATTATTTTTACATTATTCAGCACGATACGTGACTTCAATAGCTTTTCACAAACTACATTTCACTGATATATGTCAAAGCTGATTTTTGTGTAAGTTAAAAGAAAATTTCGCCCCTTCTCTTTTGCCTGTCAAACACATCCACAACACTGTTGATGTCTAGCCTGGTAACGTGACGTCTTTCATTACAGAGAAGTACTATTGCTGAGAGCCGATTCTGGGTCATAGTCGACCTCAGATAGGCTTCAAGTCTTCTCAAGCATCAGAATGACCTGGCTGCTGAACAAGGCATTGCAGGTATTATTGCCAGGGTTTTCGCTGCCTCATTAAGTTTGGAAAAGCTTCACAGAGAAAAGTAGAGGTGAAAAAGTTTACCACTTTATAGGCAGCTTTTAAGTCCACGTCTACCAGAGTGTGAAAAATGGCAGTTTCTGCCATTAGATGCCTTGATCCAAGCCGTAGAATTCCGACACTGCCTTGATACTACACTTTACTGCTTTGCCGAGCACTACATCCGCCAGTGATGTCAGGGTAGGTTTATTTCTGCTTGCAAATATGCCTCTCATTTCGATGAAAACTCTGTCTAGGTCATACTCGTTTCTTCATCCCTCCACGCTGTGAGGGTTTCAATGGTAGCGTGATCTTTTCAGCCATCACATCAATCTCGTGATCCGGCAGCTAACTGGCCAAGGCATTTGTGTTGGAGGAGATCACATTTTGAAATGTGCAATCAAAGGATAAACTGGAACTCGAGCATAGCTTTGACAAGACCTTTATAATCCACAAAAGCTTTGGCACCTTTCTTCTTAGACAGCTCTATTAGAGCAAGTAGTATACTCTCTAGCTGTTGCTCTACAACTTTCACGCATAGCTTTGACAAGACCTTTATAATCCACAAAAGCTTTGGCACCTTTCTTCTTAGACAGCTCTATTAGAGCAAGTAGTATACTCTCTAGCTGTTGCTCTACAACTTTCACGGCCTCCCACTTGCAGGCCCAGTTTGTTTCACTTTGAGACAACAATTTGATTTATGGACTTTAAGGTTCCGAATCAGGATCCGGCATGTTTGGAGCACGGAAAACATTTTTTTCGCTTTGGCTTGATTAAGAAGTGTATGTTGTAGTGCAGGGACGAGTAAGTGCCCGCAGCAGTGGACAAAGATGGTCATAGGTGCGACATTCTGCCCCCTTGAGGCCACATCCTTCGCTCTACCTGTCATGTTAGATACCCCGTCATAGCACTGGTCAACCACCTCCCCAATTCTCGGCTCCAATTTATTAAGGATATCTACTACCAGTTTGAAGAGAATCTCTCCCTTTGCAAATTTGACTTCATGGAAGCCAACGAAAGTTTCTGCTGGATTCCATGAAGCACGTAGCGCAGATACACAGCACTTGGTGCCTTTTGCTAACATCTTTCATTTCATCCACTAGTATACTGAACGTCCGAGCTTTTTGGACATCGTTAGATAGATATGCCATTCAGCTTAAGATCAGGTGCAATATAATTAATCTAATTCTGAATTTCAGGTGACAGTCACTTGTGATGTGCTGCTAGCTATGAAGTTAATCTCTCGGCAAGCCACAGGATGTCTCTACATCGAAGATGAAGAATTTGGACAGCAATCAGATATTATCCGAGAAAAAGTTTTTCTCGGATAATATCTGATTGCTGTCCAATGTTGGATCTGTCTTCCAAATAAGCCCGTTGGGAAATGTTTTGTGCATTGTAAAGAATGGACTGCAATGACTTTGAGATAGGCTCTGTTCTTTTAGATTATGTATCTGTGGGCACTATCAATTTGGAACAAAATTGATGTATCTTGCCTTTTGTTTATTATAGCGAGAAGCCACTTTGACATAGCTACGATGTGGCTTTTACTTTGAGAATGTTTTGCTTGTCTTTCCGGCCTTTTTTATTTGTTGCATGTAAAGGAATGGCACCGAGAAACGTCTTGTAGGGAAAACACACAATTAAGCTTGTTGACATGTCAAAGCTGGTCCAGTGGTATTTCTAGAAGACTTCTGGGTTAAAATCTTCTCCTTACTTTTCGTTAGAAAGTTATTTCCAGTTTTGTTTTTCAACATCCCACTATCACTGATTACAAATTTGTTCCCCAAACATTCTTCAGCTGAAACGCCGGAAACTTCTATCACCTGTGTGGCCCCAGCAGATGGTTCAATTTCCTGTCAGCACCTTTTGGACCGGATGGAAATATCTTGCGTATCGTTGGATTTTGCCGTAGAGAAAGCAGTTTCTGTTTGCTCTACTTTTTCACTTGGCTTTGTACAGGATAAAACCCCAAATGAAAGTTACCTTTGTCCTGGATCAATCACAGGTTGAAATGTCAGTTGTTGATCATATTCCTGAAGTCTTTTTAAGTGTACAGTTTTCTAATCGACATCAGTTTCTTTTTCACATTTCAACATTTTACTAAACTCCTGTTTAGCCACCTTCTCGTTTTGGTCATGTCGCAAACCTATAATTGATTTCAGTACCTTACATTAGCTTGGTGCGTTTGCAAATACAATCAATAAAGCGACTTGTTTGATCATAGAATAACCATGATACATGATATGGAAGTGTTTATGATATCTAGCTAGCTAGCTAAATTGATAGATAGATAGATAGATAGATGGATAGATCGATAAAGGAATAAATAAACAGATAAATAGATATGTGAATAAGTAAATATATAAATAAGTCAGTAGAGTAAACCAGATTGGTATATCTGTTTTTTTAAAGTGTTAGGACTAGACGGATGGACATAATTTTTTTACAAGTCGCTAAAAATATTAGTAAGTGGTATGCTTTTGGAATAAAAGGGCTTCGCGCTAAAAGCTAATACTGTTTGTAGTGCTGCACAAGTATTTATATTTCAATTCATGCACCAGTTTCAGAAGTTGAGATGTAGTTTAAAGTTCAGCTGTCCTTTGAAACAGCTGACCAGATGGGATTTCTATAGACTTAATTTGTTGTAGGCAGTACTGTAACGATCGGCATGGTTTCACAGAAAATAGCTTAAATACCAGTGAACTTTCACTAGTTTCCGGGCTGTGGTTTGCACCATTGCTGTGCTAGAATGATACAGTACGTTCTTTCTGTCATTTTTCAAAAAGAGAAAAAGGGAAAAAGAGGGAACCGGGGAAGAGAGAGAGAGACAGAGAGAGAGAGAGAGAGAGAGAGAGAGAGAGAGAGAGAGAGAGAGAGAGAGAGAG
>RDPX01000062.1:251954-264870 GCA_003991215.1 Morbakka virulenta | reverse complement strand
CCTATGCCATTTGACCTATGGTTGGGGCTTAGGTTGCTGGGCACCTGAGCGTACTCCACACGCCGGTGGGTCACGCATGTCTCAGCTGACAGGGCCTAAGCTCCTCTGGAGGTTTCTTTCAGGGTTACCTCACCCGTAGCCTTTGGTTAAATTACCTAATCTACAAGGCAGTGGAGGTTCAGATTTACGGCGCTGAATACTCGCAGACCACCAGAGCCCGTTACCGAAGCAGTGCTCACGACGTGCACGTTGGATTGATTTGACTGGAAGAAGCTCTGTATTCCGCTAAGACATTTATGTGCTTTTAACACATGTCCACACCAGTTCTTGAGCACCACATACATACATACATACATACATACATACATACATACATATATACATACATACATACATACATACATACATACATACATACATACATACATACATACATACATACATACATACATACATACATGTTTATAAATACATATTTTTTGTATTCACGCGACGACCCGATATTGGTTTTATGCAGACATGCCAGCTCGACGGCAGTCATTTTTGAACTTTCTTTGAAGACTATTTCAGGGCTGGTCAGGCGAGATATTTTCGATGAATTTGTATGGTGCGCATGCAGAACACATTTGCATGGTACGCATACAGTTCGAAGGTACTAGACAACTTTTGAATGAGAAAGGTTCGGAGAGATTTTCATCTGGAATTATGTCTCCCTGTGTTACATTGGAGAGCTGGGTTGCAGTTGTTGATTGTGTGCGATTGTGTTTGTGGTTTATCGCATAAGTTACATTGACTACTGTTGGTAAGTTCCCACTTGTACGGTTTGGCATTGTTTGCTAGATTTATTCTCAGATGTCGTTGAGAAAAGTTGTCTATTGCTACCGGAAACATGTCAAGCAAAGTTTGCGATACTTGAACTTCAGTTTCTTTCATCACAATGAAGATATGTTTAGTTATCTGTGATTGTTCTTTCGGCCCTTTAGGATTTTTCCACTTGTTATCACGTGGCTGAACGTTAATGAGATTGATGCACTTTGCTTTAATTTTACTGTTTTGTTGTGTTGTTATCTGTCGTCGCTGTATTGCGACATATATTACTTTCTTTGTTGATGTTTATTCGTACAGGGTATACTGTATCAGGGTATACTTGAAAGGTGCAGTAAATTCTATCTCAGCTGAGGCCGCAAGATGATGATGATTCATACAGTTCCTTGACTTCATCGTTAATTGAGTATTTCAGAATTCTTCTGACGCTTACTTTGCACTGTGGGTATATATAGTTTGCTAAGTTTAGGTTTAATCCAATTTTCCCTTTTGGCATGTTATGGTTAGAGATATTTCCACTGATCGGAATTTGAAGCCTCTTACCGTAATAAAGGTTGAATTTCCCATCTATCTTTTCACTAAGCTACGTTTCCGTAAGGTTGTAGATAGTAAATCTCCATTTCATTTTTCTGGATGTATCGGAATTTATGTAAAAAGTATAAAAATATATACTTTACTTGTAATATATAATATAACAATATATAATATAATATAATATAATATAGTATAATATAATATAATATAATATAATATAATATAATATAATATAATATAATATAATATAATATAATATGTAATAAATTATATATTATGTATACTATTTATGTATTTTGATATTCTATATAAAATGTAATAACGTAAATAATATGTTCTTAAAAGAAACTAGTAAGGAAAAGAAAATATTGGCTGACATTTTAAATCTTCGTATTAATTTCGCAAAATAGCGTAGTTTTCTCTGTTCAGCAAAGAAAAGAAACATTCCAGTGGTGTTCATCGTCTATGAAAGGTACAGATAAGAAGTGTTCTCGTTTTTTTGAAAGTTCAAGGCACCCAGGATAAAATTGTTAACCAAAATTTTCACATTTGTACTGGGTGTGATTTGGTTAGGCTAACCAATCGAGTCATTGATCAGATAATGTTATCTGCATTAGCTAATGAGGTACTTTTGGCCAGGGGAGTTGACACAAACTTGTAGTCCTTTTTTGTTAATAAAACCTCAGTGTCAGGACTATTATTTTGGATTTCTAGTGATGTGGATAGTTACAGAGATGATGAAATGTTTTGAATTGGGCAAATCGATGGTGTCTCGTGCTTATATTATTGTAACCACAAAAGCTAGTTTTTGTTTGCAAAATGCTTTCTCGATAATGAAATATTTATTAGCTCACAGCTGCCGTCCCTCTAAATTGAAAAAGGTGGGCCTTTGGGGGGGGGGGTGTCAGAAGAGCGGAAGTAAGTTAGAAAATCAGGTGTACCAAGCGGAAATAAAACAAAAGAAAAAAATGTGACATACAACAAGATTTTGAAAAATTTTAACACTAGTTATGTTAATTCACACATTTACGCAAGAAAGGCTGTGTTCAGTGTTTGTCATGTGCAGATGAAAAAAGAAATGTAAGAAAGAAGAAAAATTTGAAATAACACATTGTTAACCTAGGTAACCTGCGTGTATCCCTGATAAACCATAAGTAGTTGAAGAAAGAAAAAATCCAGCTCGTGTTAGTTCAAATAGAATTTCGCATTGGGTTTTTTTTTTCTCGTCAATTGTACTACGGATTTTTCGGGTCAGACGTAACAATTTACCGGCTTGGCGGGAGATAATTGGATTCATGACCAGATGCTGTTGCCACATAAAAGAGCTTTTAAATGAATCAATTGTATTTTTTTATTAGTTTTCTCCTACGAAAGGACGTTAGTCATTTCAATTAAATTTGACTCAGGGATTTGATTGTAACTTCGAATATGGTTTTGAAAATGGATAATTGGTTTCTTTCTTTCTGAGCGATGTTTTTTCATGGAGTTTCATTTATATTTCAGAGAAATTGTAAAATACATTAGGAGGTACATTGGAAATAGGGAGATCTCGTACTAAAGATGAAAGATAAAAATATGACAGGGAAAGACTTGGACCAATAAGAACAAATTCTTAAAGAACAGTTGGAAATAAAATATTGAAAACAAAAGCTTCTCTGAGGCTTCAATTGGCAATACCAACCTATCTCATGGTTGATATTGCCAATTGTTCTTCCAGCCGAGCTTTTTTCGCGATCACGTTAAAAAATTGAAGGAAGATAAATTTTAGAGGCTGGTATTTATAGTCAATCGCTTATAGCTCATTTGGTAGAGAAAATGGCTGTGGAAATCATTAGCGCTCCTAAATGGAAACAGTGGTAGACACTTGGAGGGGCGGGGTGGGTGGTGTATGGGGTTGGGCGGCCACCCCCAATAATTTTCAAGAAAAGTGAAACTTTGAGTTTACATTTTAGGCCCTTTGTTCATACAGCGTAAATGCACAGAGAAATAATGCTATCGTGGCATCAATATACAACAACTACAAGAATATCATCAAATCATGTTTTAAATCAACTACAGTAGACTCTCGATATAACGAACCTCAAAGGGAAATAAAAAAGTTTGTTATATCGTGAGTTCGTTAATTTGAAAATGGAAGCAATCAAGAGTTTTGCGCAAATATTAAATCCTATCTTATAGTCATTCAATTATACTTTTCCAATTAGTGAACCAAAATAAGAATAAAGATGTTCTTTACTTTCGAGCTAACATAGGAGTTTCTAAATCAATCAAAAAAAGCTTATTTGAAAGATAAACAATAAGACGCACCTTGTTTTTTGAAATATTTAAATTTTGATTTTTTTCGAATTTTTCTCGTTTGTTGGGGAAGAACTGCACTTCTGACATTAAGTTACATTTTCTGTACTTAAAAATGGTTTTACAAACAGTTTGAACTCTGATATTTTAATATTTTGATTTGCTTTTTGTGATGTCTGGTGCTCTGAGTTCGTTATATCGAGGTATCTTTGGTTGGTGGGAGAGAAAATTTGGTTCGTAGCACCGAGAATTCGCTATACCGAAGGTTCGTTATATAGTAAGGAATTATAAGACTTTTGGTAGAGTAAACCAAAGGGAAATGGATTTCAGTTCGTAAAATGGAGATGTTCGCTAAATCGGGGGTTTGCAATATCAAGAGTTACTGTATTTATATACATAAATTGCAATTCTAATTAAACGGAACTACTCTGTCTTTTTGATGCTCCCAGTAGTCTAGCACTTTATCTAATTCTAAAGATTTTAAAAGATCTTTGTTCAACGAGAATACCATGAAGGCACTTGCCATTGGAAAGTCCATGCTATTGCGACTCCAGCTTAGCACACAATTCATTGCACTGAAGCTGCGTTCAACCGTTGCAGAACCAACAGGAAGACTTTTTGGTATTTTAACAATTTGCTCTATATTACTGCAAAAGTTCATGTCTGTACTCTTTCCAGCCTTTATCGCAATTGACGCTCGTTCACTCTCCGATTTCAGCAATCCAGCATCGACGTTTAGGCAATTGCCAAATCGTGAAACTAAGGGACACATAGTTTGGTGATCCAAGTAAAGTTTTTTGAGGCATCAATTGAATCAATTGCAGCCAAAATGTCGACATTTTTGTTAAAAGGTCGGTCAGGCTCTTCAAGGATAAGTGGAATGGAATGAACTGGAAGCTACAATCTTTTGAAGGCTGATCAGGATCGCTTTAAACCGTCTCACTATCGTGTTGACTCCCTCAAAAGTTCAGGGCCATCGAACTTCTGTTAGTGAAGAAGCTGCCATAATGGTTCCTTTCGGTACTTTTCCTTCTGACATTCCTAAAAAAATTTCCCTTTGCTTTGCAACGTTAAAAAGCTTATGTAAGGCTTTGTATGCTTCAATTACCTCCTCTGCTGCTTTGACTGTACTGAGGTAAGTTGCAATGGTCAGATTTAGGCGATGAGCAGCACAGTGAATATAAATCAGCCAAGGGTACCGCCGTGCAGGCCTTGCAGCAACTCCCTCGTAACATCCACTCATGACAGAAGCACCATTTGCCCCCACAGCAAGCAGAGTGGCTGAAGTGTTCATTTTTTCAAAAGCTGGCAATATTCCTGTGTTGACGATTGTTGCAGCATCTGTTTCTTTCAGCCTGGCAAGTTCGTAGAAGCGCTCTTCAATTCCTCTGCATCGTTGACGAACCTAAAGCATATTACCAGCTCCACATGTCCAGCGTTGTCCTTACACTCATCAATCAGCATTGAATACATGGGCTGCCTCGTTGATCTGTTCCTTGGTGGTTCTTCTCACTTCAAAGGCCATTGCTTTGACCAATTCATTGGATGAACGCTTTGACGTGTAATCGTACGTCCTGTATCACTTCTTCATCTTGTCATGATCTTTCTTGAACAACTGGTTTGTTCGGAGCGTCAGATTGATAAATTCCTTTCATTTACCAGCATTCTGTGATTCAGGTGTTTCGTCATGTCCTCGGTATGCCATTTCTTCCGAGCAAAAATATTGATGATACTGGAGTAGCATCTTCATATAATCTCGGCTATTGCTAACAACGGAAGGCCGCTCTGGATCCAACATGTTTCTGATGCCAGCTGCTTCCTGTTCTCGTTGGGTAGCATAGGACTCACAACTGGTCACAGAAAGAAGATGGTCGCTCCATGCATCATGCTTTCATACCCCTCGGTTTGTTTCCATAGGCTTGCCCCAAGCGTTCCAGCCAGTTGCCTTGAATGCTATGTCAGACTTTGACGTAGACGTACTGAAGTTTCTGCATGCAAAGAAAAATGCCCTGTCTTGTTTGATACTGTATTTGAGCCATCGAAAGCTTTCATACCAGATGGCTCTAAAGCAGCGATTTATGCAACCTTTTGTAAATTATGCCAGCTTGGGCTGCGAAGGACCACAATCCACGCTTCCTAGGTCATCATCAGAAGCTGTCATCGGATCCTGGAACTGAGTGTCGCTTTCCGAAGTGGTATCTTTTTGTATCATCTGCGAAGTCGCAGTCGTTTCTGCCTGTTCTTTATGAGGTTCAACTGCAATTTCTTCATGGGTTTCTGAATTGTTGTCTTTGTCAGTTTTTTCCAGGCTAAAAGAAAAGTTCTACGTATAGGCAAACTTTGCATGTTAGCTACTTAAATTGCGTTAATGGCTCAGCGGCAATATCTTGGCAATTACACATCAGTGTGGCTAGCAAATAATTTGGGTTTGTGGAATAAAGTTAGTTTCGAGAAGGATTCAGCATTCAGCTTTTACTGGAACTGAAATTAACCAAAATCTAGATTTTCTGTTACTTATTATACACATATGATGTAGTCTCATAAAATCTTCAACATTTTGGTTGAGCCTACACGATTTAGAGCATTTCTACGTTCCCTCTATTACATGAAGCAAAAAAAATCTAACTTTCAACATAATAATTGAGTGGTGGAAATAACTACCGGTGATCGGTAAAAACCGGTGAAAAAAATCTCAGATTTTGAAAAAAACCGACAGAAGAAAATCATTTGTTTCAAAATATGCTCTTCAAAAATGGAAAGCCAATTATTTTACGTTGCTTTGCTGGGTAAAAGCTTAAAATTTCATAAATTGTGAGAGTCATTTCTAACATTTCCAGCTCCTTTTTCACGTTAAGCTGCTATGGCGCCGCTTTTCACCGTCCTTAGATTTTCACCGATGAAACGAAAAATGCTTATTTACACCACTGTAACAGTCAATGATAATTGCCAATACCATGTGATATTGTTTTCTCTTGGCAGATACCGAACACGTCAACAGACATTTAGCCCAGCCATTTTGAAACGAATCTTAATCGAACAATATATGAATACATTTTTGTAGAATTTTCGAATGTAAACAAAAGTGACAGTAGGTCTATACAGTTATCTTAGAATGATTGAAAAGCCTAAGATCAAAACTGACTACTCACCTTTGGATGCATCCGATTGACTTTTGACGGATTGTTTTCCTCTTTTCATCCTGGCAAATGGGTTACCATGGTAAAATCCCACAATGAATCTGACTTTGGGCGTTCTTGCGACTCTGATAACTGAAAAATCCCAACTGAAAGGCAGGTTTTATTCCATCCAATAAATAGAACTTTTCAAAAAGTTATTTCTGGGCATTACACTATTTTACGTCACCCTGATGTCTTTCCTCGCCTGCACTAAATTGGTTTTGCGTCTTGACACTCGTCGATTATTGACGTACACAAATCGATATTATTTCACAAGACAAGTTGATGGTAGTCGGCCCATAAGGAGAGTCTGGTTTCTGGCTTACTATTAATTCGACCTGTCATTATGCAACTATTACGTCTATCGTGTCATTATCAGCTTTTGAGGCGAATAATATACGCATGAAGTGAACAATTGCAAAAGCTCAAATATCATAACAAGCTCTCATTCCATTCGGAATACCATGGTTATACACTCACTCACTGCACGGTTTAACGTCTCTTGTACCCAGCAGCTGGGGTTGGACGCACTTCTTTGCCATGTTTTCCAGGAATTGCTGCTCTCCATGCCGGACCATCCACACTCAATTCTTCATTTATCTTTAAAAGCTTCAAATAAGCTTTCACGTTTTCCAATCATCGTTTCTTTGACCAATGCACTTGCCATCCACTTAAAAGACAGCATACGTTTCTGTCAACTATTGTCACTCAACCGACTGATGTGGCCGAACTATCTAAGCCTCCTGCATCTTCTAACTTCTAACTTCTTCCAGAGATGTAATGCCGAGGAGAAATCTAAGGTGTACCATTGGACATCTGTCTGAGAGTTTAGATGAACAAATCCACCTGACCATATAGTTTTCATTTCTAACCAGTCTGTTTAGATCTACAACAGGCATAGGCCAGGTCTCACTCGCATGGAGTAGAACTCCTCTAACACCAGTAACAAACACACGGCCATGTGCCTTCAAGGAAATCCCTCTGTTTGTGAGGATTGGCAGAAGCTCTCGAAATTTAGACCAAGCAGATTTTATTCGAACAGTGATAGCATCAGAACAACCAACAGTCTTCAATGACATCACCCAGATAACAGAATGTTGTAACACATTCAAGGTCCACACCATCAAGTTTGAATATTGGTGCTGCAGACTGAGGGACAGGATTGGAACATTGAGGACAAACAAAATTTTCGACATGCCTCAAGAACCCTACGATTTTAGAGCAACCTTTATGGACCCAGCGTTCACCTTAAATGCAAAAGATTGAGGTAGCCCCGACGCCCTTCAGACATACACAACAGAGGTCCTTTCCAGATTTAACACGTTTATTTGTACCATAGTCAGAAACCAAGATCTTTGTCTTCGCCATATTCACTGGTAGACCTTTGAGTTTCAACTCCTTTTTCCAGGTAGACAACTTTCTTGACCGGATATTACAGGATCCTTTAGCTCCCAGATCCGTCTGCGAGTGGGAATGGTTTTAGGTTTGACTATACCAGCCCGACGTAGGATGTTTGAAACAAGCAATTTATGCTGAGGGATACATTCTTCACTATTTATCACTTTTATGTCCTGAATGTGCTTCAGTTCATTTCTCCGTACAAGTATGTAATCAATCTGTGATTTGCACTCTCCTTAACTATAAGTTATGTTACTTTCCTTGACAAAGAAAGTATTGCAGACACAAAGGTTAACGGCAGTACATAGCTCAAGAATACGGGTACCTTCTGCATTTCTAAGGCCAAAACCTTTACCACCATGAACATTATCGAAACCAACTACATTTACTCCAACATGACCATTAAGGTCGCCACAAACCAGAATAAATTCCTCATCGGGGACATTTGAGATTAAATCAAGTAATGTAGCAAAGAATTTATCTTTTTCATTATCAGGTAGGCCACTCTGTGCAGCATAGGCACTAAAAACACGAACAATCAATTTACCAATCATAATGCGAGCATACATTATGCGATTGCTAACTCTGACAACAGACAGCACACTCTCAACAAGAAAATCCTCCACTAGTAAACCCACCCACCTAGACCAGAAGAGTCACCACCCCAAAAGAACTTACATCTAGAATCCTTACCACATATCATCCGAGCAGAACCACATTTCCAACGTGTTTATTGTAAGGCACAGATAGATATCCTTCTTCTGGAAACTGTTCCAACAATCTCACCAGCTCTACCTTTCGTAGTTCCTACATTAAGAGAACCAATTCGGATTTTTTTTTGTATAATTAGAATTTTTCATAATTGGCTACCAGGTCCACATAATTACGCAGGGGATAAAAAACGTCCATCTAGGGTTGCCCGGCCCAACTAGATAAGGCTTCTTCGCCACAAATTTCCGTTCACGACTAACTAATGTGTAGCCATTCACCTATCAGCACGGATAACACCTTATGTTCCAAAGAAACAGAGCTAAACTAAACAAGACTAGCAAACAATAAGATTGAAACATTTCGAATTACAGCTAGATGTCCTTCCTGACGCAAGCCTTTAAAGAAGGAACAGCAGTGATTTTCCAGAGACACCAACTCACATTTGATGAACAGACGTTAACCAGACAAGCCGGAAAAACTGAAACAACAAAGTTCACAAGAACCCGGAACCAGGATGGAGAGAATAACCATCGTCAATACGTAACCCCGTATGGGTGGCTTCTGAGTACTATGCCTTTCCAAAGGCATTGCTTATTCAATATATTCAGCAGTTCACCCCTTTTACTAGAGGTCTTGCCCCGATCCGCAACCTGGGGAGCCGGTGGATGGGAGTTGTCATTTCCACACCACATATACACATTTGATGATACACATTTTCATTAAAATTAGACCACACTGTGTCACAGAAAATGGAAACATTATCCATTTCTGTGTTTTCCTGCCTACATGTAAATATATGCAGATTCAGAGACACTTCTATCGTAACGTAGCTGCGTGTGATGGGCTGCATTTGATGATTTTCAATAAATAAAAAATTCATCAAAAAGGGCGTGGTCACTAAAAATTTTCATGGGAGCTTCGCCCACAGGTCCCCATTGCATTTTTGCCCCCACCCAATAAATTGCAAAGAATGGGAAATGGAAATGAAAAAATATATTTTTTATTTTACTTACCATAGCAAATTTGTCAAGTAGTCCCGGCCCAATCCACTCTTTTACTTCAGCAAACTCTGGTCTGCCTTGCTGGCTCAAGATGTTCCACGTGCAAGGACACATCTCTTGTGAGTTGGTAGATGCACGTTAACCTTAGGCGACTAGCATTGGAGTGGCCACCGGCCGCCTTCCTTGTCAGGCGATTACTCGCCATCTCATTTTTTGCTTCGATAGCAGTTTCGTTTTTGTCGACCAGGGTTGATACAAATGGAATTTTCCTATAATAGTTTTTTCTTGACCCTATTTTGTTTATTTTTCTTTCCTTTTTTATTCTTTTATATTCCAGCATATAAGTAGAGTAAGCCTACCAATTTCTCAACGTAAGATATATTTTCCACTTCTTTCTATGCAATTTCATATTATACTTTCAACAGCTGATATTTCAAAAAAGATTTGTGTTTTAATTTTAAAAGACAATGTTAACGATACAGGTCATTACTACTATAATCACTTCCAGCTATGGATATTCATTTTATCTGTTTGTAACTCATATCCATTTCTTGATAAGGTAATTTACGTTTCAGTATCCTTTGAACTGTAAATTGGTTTTAGATTAATATTCACATTTTTTTTTACAATTTAACGGAATATAATGAATTTCGTTGTACTGTGAAAAAGTTAAAGTGAATAAGAGAATAACGTATTGTAAATTTTTAAAAAAGGTTCCCCTTTTTTGGCTGAAAATTGTGTGTCTAGGGATGCATTTTATTTGATTTCTTTTCCTTCGTTGAATTTTTGTTAGTCTGTTATTTAATAGAGAAACAGGAATCGCAGTACTTCCAGGGTCGTAGATCAAATCCCGTCTGACCCATTTGTTGATTTTATGATTTCCAAAAGGACAACCTGTTTACCAGTTGCGCTATTTTTCAAGCAAATTAGTGCATGGCAGCTATCACTTAGACACACACATACGTGAATACATGTATACATACATATAAATATAAATATACATACGTACATACATTCATTAATACATACACATACATACATATATTTATACATACATACATACATATATAGGTACATACATACATACATACATTCATAAATACATACATTCATTAATACATACACATACATACATACATACATACATACATACATATATAGGTACATACATACATACAAAGGTATATACATACATACATACATAGGTAAATACATACATACAAAAATATAGATATAGATACATACATTCAGTCACACTTGCTTTTACATTTTTCATGCCAGTACAGAAAAGCATATGTTACTGATTTTTTATATAATTTTATACACTTATTGGCCTAAAGCCATTGAGTGTATGGAGCTGTGCGTGGAAAAAAGAACAGAAACCTTGGAATTAAAGCATTCAAGCGGTGAAGGAAACCACTTAAAAACCAAGAGTTCTACAATGTAGCTGCCTGAGGAAAAAAGCTACGAGATTTATTACAACTGCATAAGAATAAGGAGTGTTAGAGAAACGAGTCAAAACAGATGCAACAAACTGAAGTGGTAAAAGGGAAGACGAACGTATTAAAACATTACCATGATAATACCCATTAAAAGACTCAGGCAAGTAACCTTTTGTCGACAAGACAAACGTTAAAGAGTAGCAGTAAGCTTTTGATTAAGTTACAAAGACGTCTTGAGTAAGTACATCAAGATGAGATGAGAGAGCACTTGTCCAGATGTGACACCAGTACCCCATACAAGGCCGGATTTTGATTTATAGAGATACAAAATGCCCTCAGATATAAGGAACAAACTAGAAAGATGCCAGGAATCAGCAGTTTTGGAAACAGGGTTACTAATAAATTGAATATAGCAACTCCAAGAAGGATCTAAAGAAAATGAGAAACCAAGCAGCGTCATTAATCAGCATATCTGAAGAGGAAAACCAGCTTGAACACAATTAGCATAAGAATGATTGTGCATGAATATTAGAGGGGAAATAAGGACTTAGTTTTCTATTGAAAGGAAGTATCCCCCTCCTTTTCCAACCCATGAACAGGCTTTGCAACCAATGTTGGTTTCTTGATAACAGAGGCCAAAATCTGATCAGTTTGTGACTGGAAATCTGACAAAGAAACACCAGCTTTATTTAGAAAAGAATTCGTGGAAAACCATCCAGCAAAGAGATCAGCCTTTAAACCAGAGGACACAGGAAATTAAACATCCAAAAACTGCGAAGGAATAATTGACTTGCGAGAATTCAAAACACCATTGTAAATCTTTCAGAAATCTCGACTTTCAAGGGAGATCTAGATTCACAAACTTACTCAGGGTAAGGAGATTTAGCATCAGACATCTCCCTTTTAAGCCACTCCTAGCTTTAAATGTGAGATTTAAAAATAATGATTGCATTTCTGTTTATCCTGTATTTTTAGCGCATTTAGTAGTAGCAGTAGAGGAGCCGTGGCTTAATGGTTAGTGCAACTGCACAGTAACCAAGAATTCCGGGTTCGATCCCCCGAGCGGGCGACTTTGGCAATGAAGGGCAAGAAATCCCTCACGGCCAAATCCAAGTGCCGTTGAAGGGCACCGTCTGAGCCCAAGTTACTGGGGAAAAATTACTTTAAAACCAAAAAAAAAGTAGCAGCAGTAGTAGTAGAATCAGGCGTCGTAGTAATAATAATAACAATAATAATAGTAATAATAATAATAATAGTAATAATAATAATAATAATAATATTATTATTATTATTATTATTATTATTATTATTAGTGGTGGTGGTAGTAGTAGTAGTAATAGTAGCAATAGTAGTATTAGTAATAATAGTAGTAGTAGGAATAGCAGTAGTAGACGAAGTAGTAGTAGTAGTAGTAGTAGTAGTAGTAGTAGGAATAGCAGTTGTAGAAGTAGTAGTAGTAATAGTAGTAATGGTAGTAAAGTAGTAGTAGTAGTAGTAGTAGTAGTAGTAGTAGTAGTAGTAGTAGTAGCAGCAG
>RDPX01000062.1:205638-223138 GCA_003991215.1 Morbakka virulenta | reverse complement strand
AATGAAGAAATAGTTTTAATTAGAAACAGGATGCTGACTATAGCAACGAGATAAAAACCGATAGGTTTATTAGAATAGTGTCATTGATATTGTGGAAATTGAGGTAATAACAAGATCTGTGTTGGCTACAATAGGTGAACAAGGAGGAAAGAAGTGGTCTTTTATTGGGTTTTCTTCAGAAGAGTGAGAAATATTAAACTGCAGTCTTTTAATGAAATGGACAAACAGTGGTTTTTAGTAGTTATTCCAAACTTTTGTCAAGATTCAATTACTTGCAGAAATGTTACGGAATTTGATCAACGGAAAGACAGTTTAGGTGTTTCAATAGCCAAATGGAAAGAGAAATGGACTTGTAAGGACCAGTTCAATATTGTAGGTTACCTGGAACAACAATGGCTCACTAATGACACTCTACGTCATTTAAAGTCTCATCACTCAAATTAGGCCACTCACCACACAAACGACGTTTTTTAAAGTCCACGTACCTCTATCATGTGTACATGAAATAGCTTTATCTTTTTGTTCCTTCTCTGACGGTTTTGTAGGTTTTTGAATAAATGTAATGCGGTGTAATCAGTATTCGAAGTTAGCTCGTCAAGCGAGTTGTGAAAGTGTGTCAAGCTAGCAATGGCGCGAAGAAACATTGTTTTGAGTTCGTTTGAAATTGGGCATTAGTTTTAATATTGTTTTTATTTGCTTAAAATCGCTCACATTTTGGTGCTGTAACCGAGTTAATACTCGTTTTATCTTCAAATTTACACAGGGCCAAAATTGATGAAGAATAAGTAGAATGAGACCCCAGTCCCACAATACCTCAGCTAATATGAATATATCTCTACGTTATGTATTCATAGATTTTTCTGAAAGGTTTCCCTATTATATTTACGTTTGGGGGCAGATAGAATAAAAAATCGGCCCTTTGCGCCTTTCTTGGCTGTTCTTTGATAGTGGTATTCTCGCCATGTTTTTATTTCGCATTTTAGTGGTGTATTTGGCCACCAAGTTGCAAAATAGTTTTTTTGTATACTGGTTTTCTCTGCATATTGTACAATCGTAGTTTTTAATACTGCTCTATAGTACAGTAGATTTCTTTAACCTGGCGACTGCAGAGTTATGAGAATAAGTTGAGGAAGTTTTCACTCATCGTAATTGAAACCTTTCACATCCTATGTAGCTGCAGTTACTTCACATACTTTTGTTCGATTTTAATTACGCATTTGGCATTGCCACCGGTTTTAATTTCAAAAAACAAACAAACAAAAACCCCAAACATATTGAAAAATACAAACAACAAACTTGTCAACATTCGACATATGTTATCTGCGCACTTTACCTCAAGTGCATAGCTACCGCTAAATCTTTTCTATTTCTTTTTTTTTTCTTTTTCTTTTTTACCACAAGGCGTTCAGGTTTCAGATATTATTTTTATCTCGGCAAACACGTCTTGAAATTGAATTGGTTTTTCATTATTTGATATATAGTTATAAAAAAGTGTTCAGGCTGTGTAATTTGGAACTTGGTGTGTTAACGTCACCTTACAGCAGACAATGTTTTCAGTTGTTCGAGTTATTATTGAAAGACGACCAAAGTTTCTAATTGCATTAAAATTTACTGCCATTGCATGGATTCCTTTCTTGTGTATTACAATGCTGGCAAATGAAAACATGTCTCTTGGGCGAAAAATGTCTTTCAAGACGACAATACGTAATCAACATGACGACAATACGTAATCAACATGACGACAATACATAATCAACATGACGACAATACGTAATCAACATGACGACAATACATAATCAACATGACGATAATACGTAATCAACATGACGACAATACGTAATCAAAATGACGACAATACGTAATCAACATGACGACAATACGTAATCAAAATGACGACAATACGTAATCAACATGACGACAATACATAATCAACATGACGACAATATACAATCAACATGACGACAATACGTAATCAACATGACGACAATACATAATCAACATGACGATAATACGTAATCAACATGACGACAATACGTAATCAAAATGACGACAATACGTAATCAACATGACGACAATACGTAATCAAAATGACGACAATACATAATCAACATGACGATAATACATAACATGACGACAATACGTAATCAACATGACGACAATACATAATCAACATGACGACAATACGTAATCAACATGACGACAATACATAATCAACATGACGACAATACGTAATCAACATGACGACAATATGTAATCAACCTGGCCGATTTACAGAAAGGGTGGTACTACCATGATTAATTTGTTAAACATATATATAGCAACTGTTACAGTAAAAATCGAAATCAATTTTTTTACGCGGTAAAGATGGAGATATATTTAAAGAGAACTTGAATTCTATGGATGTTCCTCTAATTTGAGATGATGAAAGAAAGTTTTGAAAGTGAATATGATATTCTGAACCCTTTACTATGATTAGAGTAAGGATATTTGGTTCAAAGTTGAGACAGTTGATTGATGAAGAGTAGAAAAAATATAATGTAGTTTTTTGACACCCCCCTCCCCCCAAAAAAAAGTAATATTAAAGAAATATTGTAAATAAGAGAAAATTACTCAGTTATCGAACTGATAACTACGTGAATAAACTTAAAAATTAATAAATATTTTCAAATATTGAAACATATTGGTTTATATTTATAAATAAATACATTTATTAACAATTTATTAAATATGAATATCATGCCATACTTCTTGCGCAAAACACAGTAAAACAATTTGCTCAAACCCCCAAAAGTTCAACAATTACCTCAATAATGAATTAAAAACTACAATTCAACACACATTAGTAAGTAATAATATACATAAGTAATATTTCAACACCAATTTTGTTTATGTTGAAATATTACTTATCATAATTTTGAAAAACACAAAGTAATTTGAAAATCTGCTGGGTTTATACTGGGGTTTTTTTTGTCATAAGTGCCGTCGCGATTTTTGTAAAGAACTTTCTTTACTATCATAGCTTTTAAAGTGGTTCGTCAATGAACTGTGACCTTAATTTCGTGAAATTGTCATTTATTATTATGAAATAATAACATTATCTCGTGATGGATGGATAAAAAACTTTCTTTCACTGGTAAACAACAAGCCAGGAAAGGGGAATGCAGACACTGAACAGAAGTGAGATGAAATTGGTAACCAAAAAATGGCAACATCAAGCTTGCAATTGTCACCCCACAACAAGTGAAAAAACGACATTGGTCAAGTGAATATTACCTGATAACAGACAATACATAGAAAGACGTCTTAGCACTGCTATTAAGCCTGTCATTGCAACAATAAATTCTAAATATTGTTGTTACTCTGATGACGAAAAGTACCATTATATAGGCCCCTAAAAACTATATTGTGATGGTTAAAAAAGGGCATTCATGATCCATAATTTTGGTATTATTTGGTTTCTCTTTCATTTTACTGATCCATTTTCGTTGGGCGGTGGCATGAAGACCTCCTCTGTGCTCTTCCGATAACCGAATTTTATTATTTAAGATTATTTATTTCACTGGGAAGTGGAGGTTTGAATAAGCTATGTTTCATTTAGTTTTTCTCTAGATCTTTTTACATGTTATCCACTGTTCGTTTTGTGAAGTTGAATTGATAAGCTTGAGCCACCATGTTTAAAGATGCAAAAAGCTGCTTTCAAAACAAGCTGGAATAGAGAAAGAGGAAATCAACAAGCTTCTGATGGACAAAGATAATGATGTGGAGCCAGTTATTGTTTTAAAATAAATTAAATGTTCATTTTGGAAATTGAAATACGTCAAGGCGTTGAAATTTCACTAGATAGGTTGTAACGTTATTGAAAATTGGATTGATCATTTATTGACCGGTGTTCTTGGTGTTCCTAAAAACACCATTATTAATAAGGTCATAAGAACTTAATGAAGTTAATAGTATATCAAAGTAAAAGGGATTCTACTAGATAAATATAACACTCCACGTTTGCTCGGAAAGGTACATATTGTACATATTGTATTATATGTTATAGTGTGCATTATATTTTTAATTTTGTTTTATATTTTATTTTCTTTCATTTCATTTTAAGTATTTGGGGGTATATTAAGGCTATTTGCAGCAAATATTTACCTTTTCTTGGTACTTTTATCGAGGGTCAGTGCATACAATATTTCTTAAAATCTTTTTCACTCCTTTCTTCCTCTAGAAGCTTTTCAATTTTTGACCAAATCTCCCATATAAAGGCCTCCTATCTTTTCATGCAAAATGCACCAACCGTTTTATCAAAAATCACCAACGTTATTCTTAGGGTGATGCCATCTCGCTTACCGCACCATCCCAATAAAGGATCTATAATCTGTTTCAACATTGTTCTAACATACAATCTTTTTTACTGAAGTTGTTTGTCTTATTTGGATATCCGATTTTGACCCATTCGGAATAAAAAAAAGCTTGAACTCATCTTGGCCACAAGAAGGGTGACACAGATGATCGGCCAAATTTAAGACCTGTTATTCTTCAATGTGCATGTCTGTATGATTCTACGTTTGATTTTCTAATAAAAAATTATTACAATAAACGCATCCCAAATGCCTTGACTTCAAAATTCAAGCTGTTATAGAATATACCATATCATAAATATAACTATCATAAATAAAGCTCGGACTAAAAAAACCCATTCTTGCAAAAAATCTACTTGATTTTCAAAATTGCCCTTGATGAGGTTCATGATCATCTTTTACTTAAAGTCCCTTGATTTGCCACAAGATGTCTGTCGAATAATTCTTATCCTTTATGCAGACTTAAAAATCCTTTGTAAAGTCAGTGTAAAAACCAGACCATTCCAACTCGGTGTTCTACAAGACGATTGTCTCACTCCGTTACTATTCAACATATGGTTTAATACACTTATTCCATACATAAAGGACGAATAGTGTAGGCATTTTGGCTTTTATCCATATGATACCTATGATCAGCTATCTAATCCTTATCACTAGTTTCAAATCCCTGACGATGCCGCTGTTATCATTAGCGAGGAGTAAAAAAGCCAAATGTTCATGGCACCTGACTAGGTAATCAGCCTAAAACATGGAACACTGAGAATCAGGTTAACCTTGCCTCTAAATGTCCGGTAATAACTTTCCCTTTCCTTCAAGTGTCCGGTAATAACTTTCCCTTTCCTCTAAATGTCCGGTAATGACTTTCCCTTTCGATACGTGCAACTGTCTGTGGTATCGTTTTATTTGAAAGCCAATTGTACCTTGGCACGACTCTCTTACCTTAATGTCTAGCAATCACTTGGAGTTCTATAAGAAGCTGAGAAAACGAAAACATGTCTTGGTGGAAAAATACACAGAGATGTACTAGTATTAAGATGACACAATGTAACACGGAAGAGGTTCAAAAGGCCATTAGAACCAATCAGAAAGACCGTCTACAAAAGAATCTTAGATCCCAGGTTTCCATTCATTCATTTTTCCATCAACTGTTCATCAAATGTCACGTTTGTGAATCTTCTCTTCACTTCTACTAGTATCTTTGGTCTCTTCAATAGCTCTGTCACAATTATGTAACTGCTTGGGTATGATTAGAACAAACCAGCCCTATCCTATTTCGAATATCTTCGCCATCGTTTTTCTCGTTTTACTTATTTTTTCTGTCACAATAAGCCATAGAGCAACCCCGATCTTCTCTCATTTTTACATTATCATTATTATTATTATTTATCATTATTATTATTATTATTATTATTATTATTATCATTATTATTATTGTCATTGTTATTGTTATTATTACTTCTTTTGATAAAGCTACTACAGGAAAGTAGCCCCAAATATAACTACCAAAACTTGCCAGTTACAATTGAAAGCAAGTTTCGCACTATGATCAGTCGCTATTGTACCACAAAATGCTATTAAAAAAAACATTCATCTGTGTCTTGAATGAGACCAGATAGTATTTTTCTGACTGTTGTCTCACTGTCCATAAGGATCGTTTTCTCCATTTTGCAGATAGTCCCTTATATTGTATCACTACTCTCCAAAATCATTTTCATGTCTTTCACAATTTGACGCATTACGCCA
Source organism: Morbakka virulenta (assembly GCA_003991215.1). Taxonomy (NCBI): domain Eukaryota; kingdom Metazoa; phylum Cnidaria; class Cubozoa; order Carybdeida; family Carukiidae; genus Morbakka; species Morbakka virulenta. Next base: position 217,043 of record RDPX01000062.1, on the reverse strand, counting down.
CCGAGAGTACCGATTATCAAGGCCACAACCATAAAATTGTATCCTGCACGGCTCTCTCTTGTGTCGAAGGCCAGTTGCCTGTACTTTGTCAGTTTTTTCAATCCCTTTATTCTGATATTTTGCTGCTGTGGACAAGGCAAATCATGATGTTCTTCTTTTCTTTGTCTTCTAATATCAGGTCGGGTCGCCTAGCCGTTGTGGTTTTCCGCAAATTGAATTCGAAATACCAAACAAGTTTTCCTCGCTCGTTCTCTTATACCGTCCCTCGTTACCTTAGCTCTTTATACCGCAGCACGCTATTGTCTATCAGTTCGTACTCCTTGGTCAGTTTAATACCACAATTTTTAACGCTCTGTTGTGTCGTGCTAGGTATAACTCCAACCTCGTCCATTGTTGATATCGATTCAGACACAATAGCATTTTCTTCTTTTTCCCCTCTCTTCTCCTTGCTGCTCTGATCCATTATTATTATTATTATTGCTATTATATTTCCTTATTTTGCATATTTTACAATACCAATAATTTTACAGACAAAACAAGGTTTTGTCTGTAAAATTTGTTTCTTTTATCCAATCGCCGTAATCTTTGTGCTTTTAATTGCATTTTTGCTTAAGTGTTTCTTTTGCCGTAACAATAGAGTTCAAATCATTAATATTATATTTCTTTTTAAGCTTTCTACTCTTCCTGGTCTTAACATTAACACCTTTTGATATTTCATCTAATATTGATATTTCTGCCCGCAGAAAATCAATCTCTTTTTGAATTTTTACTTTCCATTTTGGTGGTTTGTTCACATGTGGCTTCTTTTTGGTTTTGATTTTAACACCTGTATCATGGGTTATTGATTTGGCAGTAGAGTACATAAGATTATTAAGCGACGTCAAATCTTTATCAGTGTTTTCTACAAAATTTCTCAGAGCAACGTTATAGAGAGTAATTGTAGTTCTTGTTATATTGTTCAAGAATAATTTAGGGAGAGGTTCTCTTTCAGACATTGGCATGTTTTCAGTTTTGCTTAACTCTCTTAGTATATTTTCACGCGCTGTTTCAATTTTCTCCTTTTTCTCATTAATAAATTCATTTGAATTCTCATCATGCGTCTGGTTTCTAACCTGATTTATCGTACTCTCTATTTCATCATTCGTTAATTTAACGACTCTGACAACTGGCTCACGCAATTCATCAACATTATCTTCATTTATTTCCGTTTCTACTACATACACATCGTCTCCATTTATCCCAATCTCTGCTCTAACTTGTTCAATCTGTGCATCATTCAACTTCTTATTGTTAATAATGTCTCTTCTCACATTCCCGATCTTCTTAGCATCAATATTAAAACAGTAAAAAAATATTTGTAGGAAAAATGGATTTTTAAATAGAAAGCGCTCTTCTCAAATTATGTGCAGTACTATTAAGGACTATTTTCTGGACTTCGTTTAGTGATTGTTCTCCTGGAATTGCCTTAAGGTAATCAGTGGTTCCTTTCTTTATTAGGCCTAGGGCATCCACTACTACTGGGATTGTCTTTGTTTCCAGGTGGCACATCTTTTCAACCTCAATCTCCAGATCTTTGTATTTGGATAATTTCTCAAACACCTTAGCAGAAACATTCTTATCGGACGGTACACTCATATCAATGAGTAAGCAGGTGTTATTGCTCTTGTCCTTGACAATAATGTCTGGACGATTTGCATGTATCGTCCGATCAGTATGGACTGGAAAGTCCCAGAGAATGGTGACATTTTCCCTTTTGTGACTGATTCTGGATGGTGCTCATACCAGTTGCTTTTAGTTTTTATGGAGAAATGATTGACAATTTTTCAGTGGAGATATTGACCAACCCTCTCGTAGCGGTTTTTATACTCGTTCGGTGTCAAGACAGAGCAGCCTGAGACAAAGTGGTCAATCGTTTTTAGCTTTTCCTCGTAGAATCTACATCTTTCGTCTGCTCCATTGTGCAACACATTGGCCTGATAATTACGCGTGAAAAGACTTTGGTCCTGAGCGGCAAGAATAAATCCTTCCGTTTCCCCTTTCAGTCCGGAGCTCCTCAGCTACTGATGGGTCGCCGCTTCGTCTACATCAGCGTTTTTGCTTCGAGCTGCGAACTGTCCACGGAGGGGCTTTTCTTGCCACCTAGACTCCAATTGTTTCAAACCATTGTTTTTCGTAGTTTTCTTTGTTTTGCGAGCTATTTCCGTGGGTTGCAGATTATTATTATTATTATTATTATTATTATTATTATTATTATTATTATTATTATTATTATTTTCATTGTTATCTTGAATGAAAACATTACCACAACCTACCAGAGAGTTTAATCTTAAAGTACCAACGTACAAAGAAATCCACAAAGTAGTCATAAATATGAAATCAGCAGCTTTACCCTGTTGACTGGACCAGATAAGTATCATTACCTTATTCTTACAATCATTACCCATACTAACGTACAAAATTATGGAGAATTGTAACAAAAGTTCGGAAAGAGAAAATTCTCATCCATTTGGCAACAAGGAGTGAGTTTGTTAGCGTAGAAGCAAGGTTCACGGAAGGCCCGGCAAACTTCAGCCAACAGCACTACAGTCTGTGCTGGCGGAAGTATTTGCAGCTCGTATTCGTAACAGACTGTACAACTCTACGTTTCGTCCCAGTACATAGAAACTACGTTTTGGAAAGCGTTTGAGGATAATATATCTGGCAACATAGACCACACAGGGACTTTGATACATGTTTTCAACCACGGCAGGAAAAGAACAGGAGAGTCTCTAGTGACATTGCTGGGTTTAAAAAACGCGTTTGAGGAAGTCGATTATCTACTGCTCACATCACCTAAAGTACCCTGATGTTTCATCACAAATGGTTAAACTTTTTTCTTCTCGATATACTGATGATGATAACCCCATAACAACTAATGATTTTGTTACGAACTCAGTACCTGTTAAAGTGGTGTACTGCATGTGGACAGCCCAGACCTATGATGTTTGACCTTGTTACCAACACCTCAATTTATACCATCGGACAAGACAAGATCAAATATAGCCTAGGTTACGTGTGTGATGTTTGTCTGGCTCCAAAGCACTGGATTCACTTTGCAGATGACACTGTGATCGTGTCAGCTTTTAAACAACATAGGTGATAAGCTATAAGGCTATAAATTTACAACCAGTACCTCTGCAATGCATTTATCAATCAGGCTTCATTGGCTGAATTAAAAGTCAAATTTGAAACATGTCACGTATCTGGAATGAAAAAACAAAAAATACCCAAACGAATTCTACATGTGTGGAGGAGAGCCAATTATTTACTTATCTGGGAAAGAATATTACAACACACTTAACTAACCAACATTTCAAAGAAACTTTATCTAAGGAAGTTGATTCGTACTTTTATTAAATGGATTTATTCTCAATACGCTCAATCACAAAATCGAAATTTTTGTTTTTGAAAATAAGAGATTTACTATCTACAACCTTACCGTAACGTGGGTTAGTTAAGAGATAAATAGAACATTCAAGCGATATTACTGTGAATGGGTTCAAATTCTGATCAGTGGAAATATCTCTTACCTTGCCATGCCAAAAGGGAAACTTGGAGTAAACCCAAACTCAGCAAACTATATATACCCACAGTGCAAAGTAAGCGTCACAAAAATTCTGAAATGCTCAATTAACGACGAAGCCGAGGAATGTGTAGGAACCCACAATGTGTAGTATGTCAAATATGTTCTTAGTGCTGAGTTGATTAACCACTGACAATAAAATAACATTTAGAATATGAAACTGTGAAATGGAGTGTGCTTAACACCAGACTTTAAAAACCATTCTGCCATGAAATAGGATCACAAAACAAAGTACAGCTATATTACACCAACTCTGGGCCTTGATATCATTTCAAAATTGTCGCCAGCTAGTTTATCTGACAACTGTGCAATGTGCCAGGGCATGTCTGGTGACAACACCTCAGACATGTTAATCCTGGTTACAAATGTAAGAGTTGCAAGCACAGAAATGGTTTTTAATTTTATATGCCATCAACACCACCACCAAACACAAGTATATATATAGTATAAGAGTGAAACACTCAGAAAACTTTAGCCAAAGATGGAACTGGCTGATTATATGACAATAATGGGACAATACATACATGGAAAATCCACATCACAACACAAAAGTCAACACAACGAGAAACATACAAATGAATTATTCACAAATAGAATGAAGAGAGATGATGGATGAAGGTTAGAAATAGAGATGTGCTGAAAAAGTGATAAAAAATGTTAGATGGTAGTTTTTGTTGATGAACAAGAGAAAAGTAGATAGGTCTGATGGTGAATACTAGTCATGGATTATCAGTCAGTGACCATGCCAGCCATTTTGGGCATTCAAAATTGAAATGGTCATACAGAGGTACAAATTAACATCAACAAAGAACGTGACCTGACGCGATAGTTAAATCAAGTGACTGCTGACAACAAGAAAACAAATCATATAATTAATGTGCACCAATCTCTTTAGCATTGAGGTATGTAGAAACTGGTGGTAACTTTTTTGAGTGAAAGAACAATTAGTCATTGTGAAGCATATTTCAACTGTGACGACACAAAAAGAAAGTCAATCATGGTAAAGTAGCCAAGCTTCCGATAAACATTCACAACTTTTGTCGTCGATATCTCTTAATGAGCCTAACAAATAATAGCAGTGTGTGCAAGTTGAAACTTACCAAGAGCAGTCACAGTAATTTATGTGATAAACCGCAAACTCCACTGCATCTATTTAGTAACTGTTACTCAGCTGTGGACCGCTACACATGGAGACATGATTCAATTTTTAAATCCCTCAGTAACTTGCCAATTCAGAAGCTGTCTTGTATCTTTAAAGTTTTATGTAGACCTGTCAGCCTTCCCAAATCCATCAGAAATATTTCGCCGGGCCGACCTGATAGAGTCAACAAAGAAAATTCGAAAACCCCTGCCTTCTAACTGACATGTCCGTATGAAACGAATACCGAATCATCGTGAATACAAATGAAAATCATTCGATCACTTACATAGGAATCTTCTCACCCAAACGTCACAACTCACCCTCATTGAAACTAACTAGGCTGGGGTTTCTTCACGCAAAACAAAATATTTCGAAAAGGTCCTGAAAAAACAAAACGTTATTGCCACCCACATTAGAAAAATTCTTCAGCAAGTTTCAGATAAGTGCTCCTAATTTATTTACTGTTGGAGAAACAAAGAATGGATACACCAAGAACTATTATCATGTGAATAAATGAACGAATAGTTTAGTTGAAGTCGAAGGTCTATAAAATACAGAGAACGTCTATTGAAATTTCAACTTGTATATTTTTTGTCTTGTTTTAAAGATGTAATTTATGTATTTTGGGAATTAAATGAATAAAGAAGGTTTAAAAAATAGTATTGTCGTTGATATTCATGATCTTCTTTCTAATTAATCATCACATTCTCATGTTTCTCAACTAAGCAGTTATTACGTCCAGAAACCATTATTTTTTTTGCAATGTTGTCAGTAGAAATCAATTATTAAAAACGTGTTCTTTTTTGAAGTAAGGCCGGCCATGCAAACGTACAAGTTCCTGAGAAGTTTGACAGCGTATGTAATAGTTGAAAGTAACATGAAGAGCTGAAGATGATGATGATGATGATGATTATTATTATTATTATTATTATTATTATTTTTTATTATTATGTATTATTATTGTTATTATTATTATGTATTTTTATTATTATTGTTATTATTATTTATTTATTTTAATGAGTATGCCCGGATGCATTCGCGCAAAGAATAGACCCATTTATAACACATGTATCGATGCCCTAATCGATGATAAGCATGGAAGAATAGCATATATGATCCCACCAACACACTCACATTATACAAAGACCATATGCACACACGGAATAGATAGATAAGAAAAGGATAAGCACTTGCTATAATTCACTCATCTTATAAGAGAAGCATATTTGCATCAGCAGATTGTATGAATAGTCTCACATAAGTATGCATTGACTAGCTGAAGTTTATACTGTTTTAAAGTAATTAATACGTCCAGAATGTACATATTTAACAAACACTTGCTTTCTTTCTCGGAATCCATAACGTTACAAAGGCATAAAAAAGGATCAATGCATTTGTCTTTACTACAAACATGGTTGCAGGTATTACAATGCATAGATTTCTTGTATGAATACTTGCATAGTCTTTCACAATGTGTACGTGTTACAGAAGCATACATTCATTCTTCAAAACGTACTTATTATTTGACAACACGATAAATGCGCCTGTTTTCCGATAGTGTTGATACCCATATTTTACAAGAGATGCTCACACCCATAGAATATACATGTTCAAAAAAGGGATGCTTGGGAACACACACAACGCACATAACAAGAAAAACACCCACGAAAAATCCGATTTTTTAAAAGTCATTTATATATATTTTTACAAGAGCATGTATGCACAAATCCGGATACAATCATTATTCAACAAAAAGATGCATACGCTTGCACCTCAAGGTTACATTACCTCACTTATATACATTTTGAGAAAAGCATGTATGCACAAATCCGGATACAATCATTATTCAACAAAAAGATGCATACGCTTGCACCTCAAGGTTACATTACCTCACTTATATACATTTTGACAAAAGCATGTATGCACAAATCCGGATACAATCATTATTCAACAAAAAGATGCATACGCTTGCACCTCAAGGTTACATTACCTCACTTACATACATTTTGACAAAAGCATGTATGCACAAATCCGGATACAATCATTATTCAACAAAAAGATGCATACGCTTGCACCTCAAGGTTACATTACCTCACTTATATACATTTTGACAAAAGCATGTATGCACAAATCCGGATACAATCATTATTCAACAAAAAGATGCATACGCTTGCACCTCAAGGTTACATTACCTCACTTACATACATTTTGACAAAAGCATGTATGCACAAATCCGGATACAATCATTATTCAACAAAAAGATGCATACGCTTGCACCTCAAGGTTACATTACCTCACTTACATACATTTTGACAAAAGCATGTATGCACAAATCCGGATACAATCATTATTCAACAAAAAGATGCATACGCTTGCACCTCAAGGTTACATTACCTCACTTACATACATTTTGACAAAAGCATGTATGCACAAATCCGGATACAATCATTATTCAACAAAAAGATGCATACGCTTGCACCTCAAGGTTACATTACCTCACTTACATACATTTTGACAAAAGCATGTATGCACAAATCCGGATACAATCATTATTCAACAAAAAGATGCATACGCTTGCACCTCAAGGTTACATTACCTCACTTACATACATTTTGACAAAAGCATGTATGCACAAATCCGGATACAATCATTATTCAACAAAAAGATGCATACGCTTGCACCTCAAGGTTACATTACCTCACTTACATACATTTTGACAAAAGCATGTATGCACAAATCCGGATACAATCATTATTCAACAAAAAGATGCATACGCTTGCACCTCAAGGTTACATTACCTCACTTACATACATTTTGACAAAAGCATGTATGCACAAATCCGGATACAATCATTATTCAACAAAAAGATGCATACGTTTGCACCTCAAGGTTACATTAACTCACTTATATACATTTTGAGAAAAGCATGTATGCACAAATCCGGATACAATCATTATTCAACAAAAAGATGCATACGCTTGCACCTCAAGGTTACATTACCTCACTTATATACATTTTGAGAAAAGCATGTATGCACAAATTCGGATACAATCATTATTCAACAAAAAGATGCATACGCTTGCACCTCAAGGTTACATTAACTCACAAAACTCTCTAATTATTTTACAAAATGATACATAAACAAATGAAATAATCATGTATAACTAAAGGAAGTGTCTATTCACTTATCAGAACGATTACTGTACATTTTGTAATAGAAGAACGTCCATATATATATACAAGCATGAATACATTTAGCAGACCACACGCTATTTTTCACAAGGATAAACGGAACCACAGAATTCACGTATATAACAGAGGTATATTTACCAGCAGAGCATACATATTTCTTTAGACAAGGATACATTCATCCTGTGAATACATACATTTCACATAGCACATGCACACCAGAATGCGTGGATACCATACAGAAATGTACATGCAGGGGAATATGAGACTTTTAATTTGGCCCTGGTCGTCAATTGTTTTCGTTTTTCTTGTGTAGGTGAATGGCCATGGAGTCATATCATCAAGCCATCCCAAGATAGCTCTGTTGTCATTGCATGTAAGTGTCCTTAGCATCTGGTAGTTTTAACTTTGTTTATTTTAACGATATTTTACTTCTTCAGTAGTGTTCAAAATGGTACATGAATCATTTGCAGTGCATTGTCTGTACCAGGTTGAGAGAAGCAATAGCTGCAAGTTACATAATCATATTGAATGGATTTCTAAAGAAAACTGACTTGTTAGTTAAAGAATCGGTAATGAAAGCAATACAGCGTATTTTCTGACTTTTCATCGCAAATAATTTAAGTCACTTAGCCTTCCAGCATATTCTTTGACATTTTGAACTTTGTGTTGGTAGTGAGGAATTTCTTGGCCGGGTGCCCTTCCTGACCAACCAATGGTTCAACGAATGGCTTTTTCTTTTGCAAATTTACAAACACTCCTCGTCCGCTCGGGGAATCCAACCTGGAACCCCTTGGTTACTGTGCAACTGCACTAACCATTAAGCCACGCCTCCTCAACTCTACTTTTTATCCCAAATAATGTGAAATAACTTAGTCACATGGTGTATTTTGTGATTTTTACCCTGGATGGTCAAGTTATTTAAGTCATTTACAAGATTATGATTCCAGTTGCTAAATTTGGGTAGACTTGGGTTTTAACTTGACTTGTTTTCTAGATTTTTCTCTGTCCGAAATTGGCTGTTTTAAATATGAACAAATGAAATATTTTGAATTTACTGTAATTTAATCTGGTCTTTTATCGAATACTCTATCGAAGACTTTATACAGTTATATTTTTTCTGGAGATGGATGACGTAGCAGCTCCAAGAGAATTTTTGGGATGCACATTAAAAATATTGAAAATATTGTGATATTGAAGTTCCAAACGGTAAGTAATTAAGAACTAAATCTACAGTAAACGTCCTGTGTGGTTGGTATAATATTATACTCCATGTAGTGGTGAGGTTCCGCGATGAGTTTACGAGAATGATGAGGAGTAATGAACTAAACCTTTACTCCCAAGGCTGCTCTAAAACAGGAGAGTGCTACCCATTTTTGACTCAGCTTTGGGTTAAATGGTGATTACTGCACCAGATAGGGTTCTGGACAGCTATTGACTCGACTTCATGAGGAAGAGTCCTTTCCCTCGCAAAGTTGAGTTTCTTCACCCTTTTAATAATGGGGTCACCATGAAATTACTAGTTTATGGTAAGTCTAGAATCGGTTTAGCAGTAGGTTGTTGCATCGACCGATCGTTAACCCCTTATTCAGTTGGGCTTACGAACAGCTACGGCTTGTTTTTAGCACAGAAATACGTATGATAGTTCCTTTTTCGGTCATTTATTTCTGCCTCTATTTGATTGTGATCTGATACAATATGACCTAGTCAACACACATGTCTGAGAATAAACTGCCAAATGTTTTTCAGGTTGACATTTTCCACCTTGTATTAATGAAACAAGATTGCAAAAAGCCCTTCAGAAAGACATAATTTATTAACAAGTTTTCAAATTCCGAGTCTCTACTTTCCCCTATGTATTGCAATAGGTCCAGGTGAGATGTATCTCAATTATTCATCACTGATTGGATTTTCTTCTGTTGAAAAGATTTTGTTTCTATTGGAAGTTTTTATATGTTATTGTTTTTTTTCAGCATCTGCATCGGCATCAGCATCAGGTCTTTGTGCTAACTGTACGTTTTCCAATCCTTTCTTCATTCGTTTTCTTAGACTCTTTGAGGAGACATATACATGATTCCCACGGTCGACTGGCATTCACCTGGGTTCCGTCATGGGTTTGGTTGGCGTTTTTTTATCGTCGTTATTGTCATTGTTGAATTTCATACCAGCGCTGCTGTAGAAATCCCTTTTTGCCATAAAAAGTTTTAAGGAACTGACTGGGATGGTTATCTCTCCTTGCTGCGAATTGTTATTTGGGACTGTCTAGGGAACCAAACTGCCTCTGGAACTGGGGTTGATTTAATACCTTGGTTTCGATTTCTATTGACATATATTCCAAAACGCAGTTCTGGGGTAAATCCACATTCGCGGCAATGGTTCAGAGGACAATCTCCGTTTTTTAGTGCCCATTGAAATCATTTTTGTCAAATCTTTAAGTGTTATTAATTTGATAGTTTTAGTGTCGCTTTTTGTAGGCGTTGTGGGTATTTCTTTTCTTTTTTGGACGGTTTCCTGAATTCTTTGCCACGCAGATGCTTGAAAGGTCTGATTTAGAAAATCTGCAGTAATGTTTTAACGCCTGGTAAATCTGTTGTGCCTCTCCATTTTGAGACTCAGATGTAAAAGGCTACTTGCTTGTTTCCTGCTTACTACACCCAGGGTAAGTTAGCTCCACCTCTTCCCGAGTCTACTGCTGACACAGATCAGGTCCCTATCCCTATAGCCGTAAATCCAGGTAAGGTAAGGTAAGTGCAAAGCTGATTCCTGGGATTGATTAGTCTGTCAGGTCCTGACAATATTCCTGGGGGCATCTTAATGGTATGTTATATGCAATGTCTTGTTGCGCCTTGGTTATTTCATCTTAGTCTTGTTGCTTGTTTTTATTAGTGCCTCAAGAGTTTTGTTTTCATAGCTGCTGTGCACTATTGTTTTCATAGTGCTGGTTCTACCCCTCATCATTGACTTTTTACCAGAGATTAGAATATTGCTGCTGATTATCACGTGTAGCTGACGTAGGTTGTTGCTGAACGTCAGTATTGCTGCCGAGTCTATTGTTGGCTTATTTTACTTATTTTCCTTTTTGATTGTTTTTTTACTTTTTGATTGTTTTTTTACTTTTTGATTGTTTTTTGCTTTTTGATGTTTTTTTACTTTTTGATTGTTTTTTGCTTTTTGATTGTTTTTTGCTTTTTGATTGTTTTTTGCTTTTTGATTGTTTTTTGCTTTTTGATTGTTTTTTTTACTTTTTAGTAGTTTTTTTATTTTTTGATTGTTTTTTATTTTTTGATTGTTTTTTGCTTTTTGTTTGTTTTTTTACTTTTTTTTGTTTTTTTTTTTTTTTGTTTGTTTTTTATTTTTTTTTTGTTTTTTTTATTTTTTATTTCCAATATATCTTCCTTCGTAGAGGTTTAATTTTTGCTGATCTTGTATTGGTTCATAGGGCTTTTGTGAAAT
>RDPX01000062.1:137945-148131 GCA_003991215.1 Morbakka virulenta | reverse complement strand
GTAGTAGTAGTAGTAGTAGTAGTAGTAGTAGTAGTAGTAGTAGTAGTAGTAGTAGTAGTAGTAGTAGTAGTAGTAGTAGTAGTAGTAGTAGTAGTAGTAGTAGTAGTAGTAGTAGTAGTAGTAGTAGTAGTAGTAGTAGTAGTAGTAGTAGTAGTAGTAGTAGTAGTAGTAGTAGTAGTAGTAGTAGTACCGTCGTTATTGTTATTGAAGAATATTCACAGGATTTTTCAAGCAGTAAAAGTATAGTATAGTACTGTGTTTTCGAACTTTCTTGTATAAGTATAAGAATATAATTATAAGCTGTTTGGGTAATGAGCACTGTCATCATAGCTTTCGGCTCGGTACATTATACTCCTAAAGTGTGCTACTTACATATTTTACTGCCTAAAGAAAAAGCAAAGTGAGAGCTGGCTCAATCTTTGCCTTGCGATCTTTATTACCAGAGTTTGCTGAACAAAACGCCCCTATCATTATTTTCTTTATCCAGTAAATAACCTAATAATTGATGTCAAAATAGATCTATTTGGACAGGAATTGGACACTGGATCACAACCCACGTTAAGCAATGAAATAGGAGGAGATACAGAAGAATTTTAAGCACAAGCAACCGAAAAAAGGGTATCTTCAGGGGCAAAAAATGTACATGTGAAACTGTATCTGTGTGTATGAGTGTGTGTGTGTGTGTGTGTGTGTGTGTGTGTGTGTGTGTGTATGAGTGTGTAAAAAGGATTTGAAGTGAATGCGTCCCAGGATATATGAAAGAAGCAGGCAATAAGATTAGAGCGCTCAAAAGCCACTGTGGTCTGTCTGGTTTGGCGATACTTTTGTAAATTCAAAATGCATATTAATACCAAGATTGAGTAGGAGGCACCCTTTTCCCGTAATTTGGCTTTAATTTTGGTAAATTGTATTACAGAAAATCACAAAGATGATGGTTATTGTTGTGGCTACGGTTTTCAAATTGGTGAACAACACGGTTGCTATTACGGCAACGTATCCCATATTAGTAAACAGGAAACTGTGCTGAAAATGAATGTTTCATTTGGCAAAAGTGCATTTTTTGATTGGTACAAAACAAAATATAAACTATGTTCTTTGTGATACAGACATATTTAATTATATTTTAACTGTAGCCTTTCCCCTTTGGTAGACGGATAATTAAGGTGAAACGACAGGTCTGGATGGCGACAGGGGCTGCCGCAACTGCATACTACTAAATGGGAACCCATGTATCCTAATCTAAGATTATAACCAGCATTGGAATAAATTTTCCTTCCTTTTATAGCTAGCATTTTGTTTTAAGGTCGTTTTATATATAATATTTTATTTCTAGATCCGCACAATACGATTGGTTGGAATTATGTTAACAGTTTTTGTACAAACAAAACATATGGAACATGTGTGTGGTGTAGAAGCTGAGACAGTTGGTACTGGAATTATGGGAATGATGGTGAGTCCGTATATTTGTAAAGGGATAATAATGTTCTGTTTCATTGGTGAAAAGAATTGTTCATCAGGGTAAAAAGTGGCGTAACAAGCAGTAAAGACACAAGCGTAAAATAAACCGCTTAATATCGCTTGCAATTTGAAGTGTACCCCAGAGGTGTCCCATTTATTCTTAAGTTCTATAATAATATGCATACATAGTATATAGGCGAATTTATGAGAAAAAGGGGAGGGCAACTTCGTCTTCGATGCTTTTTTTTTATTTACCAACAATTTGTAAATAACATAAACGTGTCCGACTGTAACCTGTCGGGACACAAACATTGGCTCCGGTTCCGCTTGTGGCGATGGAGACCGTATTTTTTGGAAGTGGATTGTACGGTCCGTCTTAATTGAAACTTAGAGATGATGATGATAGCAGTGATGATGGTGATGATGATGATAATAATGATGATAATGATGGTGATGATAAATAAAAAGATTTGACATGTCAGACATTAAAATGCGATTCGCAAATATTTATTAAAGCTCAAACGTAGTATAAATATGATATGATTTTTTGTTAGAAAGTTGGAAATTACTTATTATTTATGACATCTACCAACCAACACTAGCATTTCTATTTTCTAAACCACTACCATTACCACCTACTCACCACCACCATAGACACTTTTATGCTCTCCTGTTACCATTTTAAACCGTTAATATTACCACTTTTCTATCATGTGTATTTACCACTTTTTTATCATGTGTATTTACCACTTTTCTATCATGTGTATTTACCACTTTTCTATCATGTGTATTTACCACTTTTCTAACCACTGTCATAACGACTTTGTTAGATACTACTGTTATTGGTCTGCAAACCACTGTCATTCCTTTAATGTTACCAATACCATTATTGCCATGCTTTGGTTTAGAGTGTTTTGTATGTTTAGCCACTTATACGTTTGTGCGAGTGGATGGTGCTAATAGATAGGGAAAAACATTTTTCGAGACGGAGGTTAGCCTTATTGAAACTTATTGCATGTATATAAAGGGATGATATGTTCCATTTATTGAGCATGGATGAGATTTTACATAGTCTTCTTGCTCGTCAAGTTTATTTTCTCTTCAGTTTTAAGGAAGAGTGATACTTTATAATTAACTCTGCATAATTACTCTTACAGGGTAACAAAGGAGGGGTTGCTGTTCGATTGCAGCTTCACAACTCTACAATCTGTTTTGTAAATTCACATTTGGCTGCCCACCTGCAGGAATATCAAAGGCGAAATCAGGTAAGCTGATGAAGCAATAGCGTTTTATAATCAAGATGTTAATGTAGGTATTATTCACAAGACAAAACCTAACACAAGAAGTTCAATTATCAACAAATTACTCATTGTAGTTTTTGAATAGCCACTACTAATCACCATATGCAGTGTCTATAAAAAATAAGCGATATTACTTCCCAGAAATAGTCACAAGATAGATCATTTTGAACTTGTAAGTGCTAACATGCAATAAGTTATTTTAAAACCCTTACTTACATCAGAACTATCTGACTACAACAAAGCCATAGCACACAGCACCTTTGTGGCCCCTATCATTACAACATCAATAGGGATACTTGAATGGTCAATTGAAGATATTAAACAACTTGATATTAAGACAGGGAAAACTCTGTCAATGACCGGCAACTTTCACCCCAACTGTGATATTGATAAGTTATGTATCAGTGGAACAAAAAGTGGTAGAGGACTTAAAAGAATAAAGTACCTTTTCGAAAGCAAAATAGTATCGATAAACCAACACCTAAGACTGAGCTCTAAACATAACGAATTACTGAAATTCATATATGAGTGTAAAAAAGAATCCATCGTTAGGCTTTCAGAAGAACTACTTACAAGCTGTGAAATTACTACCGATACCCTGGAAAACCCAGTACTGTTAGGCAGAAAGATAAACACTGCTTTAACAACAAAACAGAAAGAAAGATATCAAAATAAGAGAACGCGCGGTTACTTTGAAAGAACTGTTTCAAAAGATAAAAGAATCGGTTTACAGCTAAGCCATTCCAGAACTAAGAACAGAAGCATGACTTTACAATTTTTGCTGGATACCTTGAAGGAATAATCGACCAAAAAATTCCCACCAAATACCTCCAATACAAAAGGCAAACTGATCAAGGTCAAACTCTGTCGATTACAAACAAATACAGATTATGCAAAGCAGCAGTCGAGGATGTTACACACATTATAAGTTCTTGTCCCTTGATGTCTGCTAAATACTACCTACCAATCTGACATGACAAATTGGCAAAGTACATTCTTAAAGCAATCATTCGAAAAAAACCCACCCCAAAACACGTTTACAGATTTTCGAGAGATCCTATGTGCATTAAAAAGATCGACAATTTTGAATGTTGCTGGAACATACCGATAAGAACAATAACGAAAGTACCACACGACAAGCCAGATTTACTGGTATGGGACAATAGTAGTAAAAGATGTTCGATTATAGAGGTCAATTGCCCAGCAGACACCAATATCAGCAGCAAAGTTCAGGAGAAACTCAACAATTACGGATACCTAGTTCGTAATATGCAAATCATGTACCCAACGTACAAGTTCGAAATGATAACCATCATTGTAGGGTCACTTGGATACGTACCAAAGTGCCTAAGAGCTTACTTAAAAGACCTGGGGTTTGATGAAAAAGACATTAATATTCACATTGATAAAAATGCAAGTGATTGTTACGCGTGGTACAGTGAAAATTTGGAAAACCTTTTTTACGTTTTTAAATATAAACTATATTCGCAGTTTTAAATATTTGACACTATTGGTCAGAATTGAGTGAATGTCCACACTAATAGAATTTCTTAGGTCTCGAAATGACTGTACGAACTTCAATTATTTTATCTAATAGGTTTTACTGTATTTTGTTTTCATTGGTTTTATTTTTTTATAAATATTGTTTCCTTAAAATAAAAATATAGTAAAATTAAATATATTTGTGTAATATGGTGTATTCATATCAAAAGATGCTCAATGCATATAGCAGAGCAATATAAGATAAGATAAAACACGAAAAATAAGAACTATGATTGCAACTAATAGTTTCACGATATTTCGATCATCAGGCAATAATGCTACAAATACTGTACATGCTTTTTATAAACAAATAAAGTAGGCGACTCATCAAAAATAATAAAATAATAAAAATAAAATAAAATAAAATGAAACATATATATGAAGCTTACTTGCTTGCCACACCAGGAGAACCAATCGTCATCAATGGTGTTACCATCCAACCATTAAAAGTGAAAGATTCTTACAAATACCTAGGACAGGATAAAAGCGTCGGATATGCTGGCCCAATAAATAAAGACAGAGTCATCAACGAATACAAAAAGCGAATGAAAAAGATCTGGACGAGTGAATTGTCTGCTTACCACAAGCACATTGCACATAACGCCTTCACAGTGCCAGTCCTGATACCAACGTTTGGCATACCCGAATGGACTACTGAAGAGATCGACAACATTAATATCCAAACATGAAAGATATTGAATATGACGAACAATTTCCATCGTAACTCCGATATTGACCGTCTCTTTGTTCAGAGGAAGAAAGGAGGAAGGGGATTAAAATCATTTTGTTGACGAGAAAAAGGTTACAGATTAGCAGCAAGATCTATTAAGTTTCGGTTTTGGTTTTCCCGTCTCTGACCTGGATCAAAAGCATCCCGATGACATAAAAGAGCACCTCTCTGGACATGGCAACAGTATACCATGTAAGAACTGATGGTAAACTTAAAGAGATTCAAAATGACTTCAGGTATAAGGTACTTCCTAGTGCAATACAAAGAACCAACCTTCCCAGAAGAAGTTTTAGTTTGAAATCTGTTTGTCGGACCCCCTGGATGGTATCTGATGACGGTGACTCTTGTTTTCAGGTCTGAAAAACATATTTTACTTTATTGTTTTCACTACTTTAATATTTTCAGTGCCGCCATGGCTATGTTGTTTTTATTCAAAAAAATAATTCCCTTCTTTTTGTGTTTTTCCCGAAGGATTTTAAAGAAATTAATACAAGACTACAATTTTCAAGATTTCAGCCACCATTAAATATTAAGCACCACGAGTAAGCTATTATTTTATTTGTTGTATCTTTTAAGCATTTTTCATATTGTTTTAGCGTCTTTCGTAGTGCACATTATTCAGGTACCCAGGTACCACATTGCACCAGGAGGGAGGATGTCTCACGGAGATGGAACTGCGTATCAGCAAGGCATGGGGTGAATGGAGGGAGCTCTCTGGACTGTTATGAGACAGAAGAAGGTCCAGAAAAAGCTGAAAGTTTGAATCCACATTAATTCGCCCCGCCCTGCTTTATGGCTGCAAGAACTGGCCAATACAGAGGTCATGGCCAACAAAGTTAGTGCCTGCGAAATGAGGATACTGAGGTACTGTCTAGGTATCAATCTGGAAGAACATAAGAGAAACAAGAATATCAGGGAAGAGGCGGGAGTGATACCAATCATGGACCTCATGAGAAGGAAGCGATTAGAATGGTTTTGGCCTGTGAGCAGAAAGGAGGAGGACTCTGAGCTGAGAAGATCATACAAGATGAAGATGACTGGAGGGAGAAAGCGTGGGAGACCCAAGCAGAGATGGGTTGACACGATCAGGAGAGACCTACAAGTGTGTAGCGGAGTAACGTGAGAAGAAGAAGCGTCTTTCGTAGGTAAGAATTTTAAGGGTGAAAAAACCTGAAAATTGGAAATAAATAAAAGCAAATTTCGAAAATAAGTAAACAACTGCTGTTGCTTAGAAATGCATTTTGGTTGTTGACTTTTTTCTGGATCTACCAGAAATAATAATTTATCGTTGCTGGCGATTAAAACATGATTGCCACATAACAATGACGCTTTTCGTTCTTTAACATAATTGATATTGATATTTGTATGTGTCTGAAAACAGTAGGGACGAGAACAGTTCCGAAAAAATAGTGTTCATCGGGGTTTTTAGCTGTTCACTGATGTCCTTGACGTAGGGAAGACATATTTGCTTTACAGTTTCTTTTTCTTTTTCATGACTAGGCCTGCTAGGTTTTCGTAATGCTCTCTAGACATCCCTGGTATGGTATCCATTAGATAAGAGAGCGCTGAAAAGGTGTTTTTCTTCATTTTGGAGGTCGTATTGGCCTTAAATACTTGCATGAATACTTCAGCAATCACAGATTCAGTTTGTGCTTCCATTGGTACACTGCTGTTCTGTATGTATATGTCATGGTTGAATAGGAAGCATGTGTTGGTAAGAAGTATCTGTAGTAAATTGAGTATATTTGGAGGTTTTAGGGCAGTTCTTGATGGCAAAGAATCATCATGTTCTAGTAGGTCCTTGCAAGGTGTCATTCATTAACAGGGGTACTTGTGTATAAAGAAGTGATATCAGAAAAAGCTTACGCCTTACGACCTGATAAGTATCCTATGTCAATGGCTTCCACTGAGCTCATAAAATCAAATTTTTTTAAGAATCGAGCGTACAGCTGCCTTGATACCAAACCACTTCTTTTCTAACTGTTCCAAATGTTCTAAAATAAAGCTTAACACGGCGGGAAAAAACAAAACAAAACCAACCACGATCATGATCACAGCTAAAGAAAAATTTGTTTTTAATTCATGCACATTAGTGAAAACAATATAATAAAAAGGTAGTAAAAATTTGCCATAGTATCTATTGGATAGAAAAATATTCTTGGGTGTGTTTTTTTCAAAACACATTATGTTTTCCATACCTCTGGCAGTGTATGCAAAACAGATTATTCGCCAGGATCATCGTGTAAAATTTTGGTAGAAACACAAATGTGCTAAAGACATCAATTTGGGTTTTTTGTTTAGCTACGTTATTTTGTTTGAGGTTTGCTATGATATATAAGAAAACGATTCTTAATATAGAAGTTAAATATCACCTGGAAAAATATGATCGTTATGGTCAGAAACAGCACAACAGGACCACGATATCAGTATAAAAGACGCAAGTTTAGCGGTTTTTCGTCGTTGCGGAAACAGAAGGGATTTATGATTTTTTTTACTGTCTGTGCAATACAATTAAAGACCAAATACAAATTTTTTTGGACACAAAGTGGATATGATATAAGCGTAACGTGAATTGCCACCGAAATAGCCGTCGACCAAAATAAACGTTGGTTTAATAGCGATTACTATCAGTTTATTGTGGTTCGGTAAAGCATCTATTGCTGTGTCGTGAATGGAGTGAAAATTTCGATATTAATCAGTACAAAATAATTGGCAGAGCTAGGTCTACCTTTTATTCAGGAACATTAGAGGCAATTCAAATTCAGTTTTCATCACCTCCTCTTTGGATACAAAAAAGAATTTGTTTATAGTTTAATTGTTTTAGTCACCAAAGGTGACTAAAACAATTAAAAATTAATTAATTAATTAACAATTAACCAAAGTGTAGTTGTAATGTACCTAGTATGATACTGGCCTACCATTACAGTCGCACATTAGAGTCATACGTTAATCCGTACTCTAGATATCGTATATTACAGTTGTACTTTTGGTCAAGAAAATTGAGTGTCGACACCTGAGCAGTAGGATTTCAGAGAATTAAAAAACACGTGTTCGCCGAACTTTCCTCAACCTATTACAGAAAATTGGCGGGCTTTCACGATCGCGTCTTTGTTTTCAGTATTAAATGAAAAATACAGTTGTTTCCAGCTTCCTTATTCTGTCACCATTGGTCCAGTCGACTGCCAACGAAATAACTATCCACCAAAATGAACGTTATTGTAGAAGCAATTTTTAAGTCTAGTACCACTAATTGTTTATTTGAATGAACAACTGGGCAAATATTCTTGCAGTGTCATTTTCACTGCCCTCAGTGAACAGAAGATAGAACCTCATTTTTTCCGAAGCCTGTTACAAAACGTTACGGTTCGCTTTGATCCGCTCATTGATAAGATACTGCTTAACTTGTGTTTTCTTATTTCGGCCCCCTGGTCCTGTCGAATACCAGCGAAAAAGCTTTCACCTAGAATGAACATAGTTTTACTTGTGATATCCATAACCGAAGGTTGCTATTGTCTTTTTGTAACAGACTGTGTGTGTGTGTGTGTGTGTGTGTGTGTGTGTGTGTATGTATGTGTCAGTGTCAGTGTGGTTTTGGTTTTTTATTATCAGCTTTTGTTTTACGATTTGTAGTATATTTTGGTTTTTCCTTTGACTTCTTTTAGTATTCTTATTTGGCTTGGCGATCTTAATTATCGACTGGACGAACTTGATGTAGATCAAGTTAAAATGCTAATTGACAAGGGAGATTATGACCAATTATTGCAAAGCGATCAGGTGATGAAAAATACATATTTTTGTTGTTGTTTTCCCATCACTGGTATTTGGGAAGACTTGGAGAGATTTTGAAATGTTTCATATGTATAATGGTTACCAAAGGAGACGAGAGTTCGAATGTTTACCAAAGTGAACTTAAGTTTTTTTTATGGGTAGCTATGTAGAAATACATGATTTTTAATTCCTATGTGATAGAAGCTTGTCAATGTTCATTGATATATACTAAAATTGTGCGTATTTGAAAAAAATAAGAGATTAGAAATTACAGATTTGCTAAGAATTGATGGGCCATTATTGCTTTACATAACACCTAATCTTCTCTGCCTCATGATGTTTTATAACATGTCAACAAATGGCTTGAGTTGAGAGTAACTTAGGAAGAAAACTCAGTCAATATATCTTTATTAAGCCTATCCCTTCCATTCTTATAAGAACAGACATTCTTATTTTCCTCAGTTTTACACGCGAAAGCCCTTTGTTTTACCCACTTTTACCTATACTAGGACCAACTGCTCACCAGAAGGACCAGTGCGTCTAAATGAGATACTGAAAATGAGAGTAAAGAAAATGAAATGTGAACTCTTTCAATGGTTATGTCACGATCCTTGAAAGGACAGGTGGAAAAACATGACGTTTCGACAGAGGTATTGTTTGGCGTGGCCGTAACAAGGATCTAGAGATAATCAGCGAGATAATTATAATCCTCCTTTTTTTATATTGTCTGCAATCCAACTGTAATCCAACAATACTGCAACCACACAGCGAAGAATAACAAACTTGTTTTTTTTAAATATTTATTTTAGTTGCATAAACAAATGAAACTAGAAAGAGTTTTTGAAGGTTACACAGAAGACCGAATTACATTCAAACCAACGTACAAATATGATCCTGGAACTGACAATTGGGATACTAGGTACGTGCACTTGTGATTTTTGACGTTCGTTTACTTTCAGTTACTTTGAGTAAATTTCTCTCTCTTCCACTGGCTTGAATCCCATTTAGATGGGGTCGCCGGTGCGGATTCGCATTCGCCATTCCCTCCTGTCTTGCGTGTCCTCTTCAGTCGCACCAATCTCTTTCAGATCGTCCCGGATGTTGTCACGCCAACGCCTTTTCGGTCTTCCCCGTTTCCTCTTTCCAACCACTAGACTGTCCATCCGTTTGCCAATATAACTGTCTTCCCTTCGGCACAACTGACCCAACCAACACAGTCTCGCTTCCCTTAACTTTTTGCCCAACTCTGTTACCCCCAACCTTGATCTAATCACCTCGTTTCTGATACAGTCCAATCTTGTCACTCCCAACGAGAATCGCAGCATCTTCATTTCTGCCACCTCCATCTTCCTTTCCTGGGTCTTCGTCATAGCCACCGCTTCCATCC
>RDPX01000062.1:10271-20548 GCA_003991215.1 Morbakka virulenta | reverse complement strand
GGGGCTAGCACCGAGCCCTGTGGAACACCATTATACAGGAGCTTTGTTCTGCTTGTTTCACCACTAGGGCGGGTAAGACTGAAAGACCTGTTGGTTAACATTTCCATGATGAAAGTCACAAGTTTTCTGACTGGGATAGTGGAGAGGAGCTTCAGTTTTAGGCCGGGGTGCCAAACAGTGTCATACGCCGCAGACAGATCGACAAGAACTAGGCCCATCCGTTCCTTTTTGTCGAATGCATGTTCTATGTCCGTAACCAAGGAGGCCACACGGTCGAGGGTCGAGCGGTTTGTTCGAAACCCCGCCTGCTCTTGAGGGAGCTGGCTATCTACGATAGGGGCAATTCGGTTTAGAATTAGTCGTTCAAGAAGTTTATAGACCACTGATAATAGTGATGGGTAAATGTAATGGGTAAATACGATGAGACGATATGTGAACAGTTTTGACAAAGCATAATTGAAGAAACACCAACCACTGCCACAGAAATGGAGTTCTACAGACCTCATAGGCTGGTGATTACGGAAACGGTGGAAATCACAATGGTACAAATTGTTTTTGATGGGCCTTAAAAAACTGAATCAAGAGAGTCCCTTCACTTAATACGTGCTCATTGAAAGGGACCTCTGCTACAGAATCTGCTGTGGAGTTTCTCGGTCTGGGACATGTTGAAACCCTTTGTATGGACTAATTACTTGAAACAAGCTTTTCTTCGTGAATATATGCACCCAGATGTTAGAGACATTCTTCGTATTTGTGAAAGTACAGTCTGTGTCAGGTAGAATGAAATTACTAGAAGTAAGTCTAATATACCCATGAAGCGGATTAACATTAATTCTAAGGGACCTTTGCTGTCCGGACTCAGAAACAGATACTTCTTTACTACCATATATAAGTGCTCTCGTTTTCCTAGCGTTACAATTTGGGCAGAAATTTCGCCATCGTCAGTCATCCAGTGTCTTGACTCAATGTTCGCATTGTGTGGTACAACTGAATTTGTTTATTTGAACTGTGGATCTGCCTTTATATTTGCAGAATTAACCAACTGTTTAACTGGCAGAAGGATTACTAAATGTGGAACAATGAAACAAGATGGCCTGGAAAAGTAATCAACTAGTGCTAGCATCAGCTCAGTTACCTTTGGAACATTGGGAACATGTTTTGCCTGATGTGTTACAATATATTAGGCCCCTTCGAAGACACCAACATGCCGTCACATTGGTGTTCTTTTCATTTCCTGAGACTGTCGAGCCAGGGTACTTCATTATCCTCAGACTTAGTACAATAGTGTTGGTTAAAGGCTGATTGTTTGGTTCACAAACAGTCTGCCTTTTTACTCTCTTTTCTATAGGTTTATTTAAAGTAGAGTTGACAATCGCAAGAAAAACGGAGGGCGTGTGTGTGATGCGGGTCATGGTAGCAGAATGTTGCACTAACTCTAATCAAAGAACAACCTTTCATTCATGACAGCGCCACTACAGCATCGATTATTAGTCATCTTATTCAGGAAAAATGAAGATGTGATTGCCAATTGAACTAAGCTCACATCCTTGTATTTGGTCAACTGTCCTTTTACAATGGTAACGCTTCCCTGAAAAATTGAATCCCGAATTAGGGTGCTGCTCCTTTTATAAGGACCTGAGAAACATAGTCATGAACTCGACTCTCACATAGATGTAGCTTAGCACAACCTCCCAGGGGAAAGGCATCTATAGGCATGCAGTGGATAAACTAACTAAGAGGATACACCAATGTTTCCAAATTAATAACTTCGAATTTCAGATACTTTTTTCAAGTGAAGCCTTCCGAAATTATAGATTATTGTGGCTGGTACAAATTAGACTAGATATTTTTGTTTTTGGTGTGATCTAAAAGGTAACCCCAACCCCCAAAAAATAATTGTGCAGAATTGTTTAAATAGTATTATATTAATGAGGGACGAAGCTGAGGGGGGAGGAAGGGGGCTACACTTCCGAGTGAAAATGTTTCAGCCTGGAAAAATATAAGTTGCAAAATATATGTTATGCGAAAAAGAAATATTCAATATTTGTTTTATGACCTTGTTGTAACAAGTAGCCCATGTAATTTGAAAGCCATAATTTATATGGTCCTGTCTGTTTCTGAAATAAAGTCAAGGGTAATAGAATAAAAATGATTCTGGTTTAACCCTCCCCGTGTCTTCTCTGCATAATGTGAGCCAGCATCGTCACTGATGCCAACCAAAAATACAATGAGTGGGAAGTTTACTGGATGTGAATCTTCCCCGATAATATATGAGCTATACAATCTGAATGCTAACAAGGACTGCATTACCGTAGTTGGAATTCACTGAAGTAGAAGATAAGTGACCACGCCGCTCCAAACGTACTCATTTTTAATCTCTAAAAATCAATGTTCTAAACTTCAAAACCCCTGATTTCACGTCCAAGTTGCCTCCGTTAGTTTCGGCAACTTGGACGTCAAACAGCGCTTTAGAAGCATAGAACATTAATTTTTAGAGATTCAAAAACGAATACGTTCGAAGCAGCGTGGTCACTTATCTTCTACTCTGACCTACGAGCACCCAACCACGCGTCCTCTACCCAAACACACCTATACGCCCACGCATGCCTACGCATACACAGCTCTGTACACCACACCACTACTGTGTACACCATAACGCAACATGTAATATATACACGCGCACATACACGCACTATACTCTGATACTCTGCTGTAGCATTAGTTTATTCATCTAATATACCATTTTATGAAAAGTTAAATTTCTATTATGATTCTAAAACAGCTGACAATAGACTAGATATTTTCTATAAATCTAGAGAAATTTTCCATTAGAGAAATATAATCTATATGTTATATATATAAATATGAATAACTTACAAAATACTTACAAAAGACAAAATATTAGTGTTGATGAATTGATGGTTAAAACTATCAAAGAATTAAGAAATATAGCCAAAGAGCATAAAATAATAAATACCTATAAATATAATAAGAGAGATTTAGCTACTGAAATAGCTAAAATTTATGGATATGAACCTGTTAAAATATCTAATAATATTCAAGATTATCAAATATATGATGATATACCAACTAACTCTGATATAAATAATTATATTCATTCAGAAGACACTGAATATTTTCAAGAATATTATGCTGATATATCAAATTATTATGATATTGAAGAATTTATAAATAATGAATATCCCTAAGTTAAATATATATTAAGTACCTTAAATAAACCATTTAAGTTTAGACTAAAAGTTATAGCGTATTTAAGACGACATAGTGAAATTTTTCCAGAAGAATTTAGATTATATACATCATTTATTTACCCATATGATAATAATATAATAGCTATTATTAAAAGAGATTTAAAGAATGAACTTGAGCATTTAAAAACACAAAATTCTGGTTGGACTTTATCATATTTTACAAGATTTTATCTTCATATTCCAATAATAAGTATTTCTCGAGGTGGAACTTATATTAAATTACCAGATGAAATAGCTAACAGAAAAGCTACATTAAATATTGATAATAAAGAACTAAATAACTAAAAAACTAAAGAACAAGATTATAACTAAAGAACTAAAGAACAAGATAATAACTAAAGAACTAAAGAACAAGATAATAACTAAAGAACTAAAGAACAAGATAATAACTAAAGAACTAAAGAACAAGATAATAACTACAGAACTAAAAAACAAGATAATAACTAAAAAACTAAAGAACAAGATAATAACTAAAGAACTAAAGAACAAGATAAATGTTTTCTATGGTCAGTTATTGCTAGTAAAATAAAATGTGATAACAGTCATCCAGAGAGATTATCTAATTATAAACCTTATATATCTATGTTTAATATCTCTTCATTAAATGAAAAATTTCCAATTCCTACAAGAGATTTATGTATAACTAAATTTGAAGAAGATAATGATTTAATAATTAATATTTATGCTTTAACTAATAATGAAAATCCAAATTCAAAAATTGATTTAATACGTAGATCTAATAGACTTGTATTTTATTATAAACAACGTATTCAATATTCTAATCAATTAGAATCAACAAATGATTTTAATAATAAAATTATTAATCAATCATATAACAATCTAATTTTTAGAGAGTTAGATAATATAAACACTAAGATAATTAATTTATTCATATACAAAGGTCATTATATTTTAATAAGAAATTTATCTAAACTTTTAAGACGACAGACTAATCGCAACAACAGTCATAATGGAAATAATTCATTAAATTTTAAATATTCCCATAGATGTTTACCTAACTCTTCATCAGCACGTAGATTAATTTCTCATATTAAATACTGTATCTCCGTCGAAAAGCAGGCACATGCTAAATTACCATCTATAAACTTTTCTAAATTATCATTTAATGAAAATAACTATAAATCTCTATTTAAACATCCATTTACTATCTATGCTGATTATGAAGTCATTCAGAAAACAACAGACGACTTAAAATCAAGAAATGCTAAATCAATTCACATTCCGTCTCAAGCAGGATTCTATATTGTTAATGAATTTGATAAGAATGAATATTATCATTACACTGGTGAAAATGCTGATGAATACTTTGATAATCAATTAATTAAACGTACTGTAACAGATAGTGATTCTATATATATAATAAATATTATCAAAATCGAATTTACAAAGTTCCCGAAGTTTCTCAAGATATAATAAATAATACTAAAACTTGTAGTATATGTAATAAATCATTTAAAGAAACTGATATTAAAGTAAGAGATCATAATCATTTTACTGGAAAATTTCGAGGAATAGCACATCAGAATTGTAATATTAAAGCATCATCACCCTTATTCATTCCAATATTCTTTCATAATTTCTCTGGATATGATTCTCATCTATTCATTAAAACTTTGGCTAAACATCCAGATATCTCATCAGAAGAGATTAGAGTTATTCCATTAACACAAGAAAATTATATTTCAATATCAGTTAGATTTAAATTTAATAACAAACGTTATATTGATCTTAGGTTTTTAGATTCACTAAGATTTATGAAAGAATCATTAGATGTATTAGCCTCATCACTTCAAGAAACAACATTTATTGATCAAGAATTTAAAGATTCATATCTACTTAAACGTAAAGGTGTATTCCCATATGAATATATGGATTCTTTTGAAAAATATAATGAAACTAGTTTACCATCAATAGATAAATTTTATTCTACTCTATATGTTAAACACATTTCAAGTGATGATTATTTATATGCTCAGAAAATTTGGAATCATTTTAATATGAAAACAATGAAAGATTATGCTGAGCTATATATGAAAGTTGATATTATTTTACTAGCTGATATCTTTGAAGAATTTAGAAATCTCTGTTTTGAAGTATATAAACTTGATCCGGTATTTTATTTTACCGCAGCCAATTTGGCATGGTCAGCGTTGATGAAGAAGACTAATATTACATTAGATTTAATAAATGACCAATATACTTTAGAATTCTGTGAAAAACAGATTCGAGGTGGAATTTGCAATCCAATCTACAGATTTGCAACAGCTAATAATAAATATTTATCAAATTATGATGTAACAAAACCATCAACATTTACCAAATATTTAGACTTTACAAATCTGTATGGTTGGGCTATGTCACAAAAGTTGCCAACAGGAAATATTAAATGGTTAAATCAAGATGAAATCAACTTATTTAGAGATAAACTTTTGAATAATAAAATAGATTTAGAATCATCAACAGGTTATACTTTAGAAGTTGATATTTATTATCCAGAAAAACTACATGATTATCATAACGAATTACCATTTCTCCCAAAACAATTAACTTATCCTGATGGTTGTAGACAATTAACACCAAAGTTAAATAACAAATATAATTATATATTAAATATTAAGTTATTACATCAAGCTTTAAAACATGGGTTACAATTAATAAAAATACATAGAATTATATCTTATGATCAAAAATCTTGGGTGAAAGATTATATAGATATGAATACCAAATTAAGAGCTGAATGTACGAGTTCCTTTATTAAAAGCTTCTTTAAACTAATGAATAATTCTCCATATGGTAAAACTATTGAAAATGTAAGAAATAGAATTGATTTAAAACTATCAAGAACAAATGAATATACACAAAAGCAAATGTCTAAACCAACTTATAAAAACCACATAAAATTTAGTGATAATCTTACAGCTATTTCATTGGATAAAACAGAAGTATATTTTAATAAACCAATTTACATTGGTTGTCAGATATTAGATATATCTAAAACACTATTACATCAGATCCACTATGAATATATGAAACCAAAATTCCCTAATCAAATACTATGCTACTGTGACACAGACAGTTTAATATATTATATTCAAACAGATGACTTTTATAATGACATTAGAAATGATATTAATAAATGGTTCGACACATCAGTGTATAAAAATAAGGATTTACCAGTAGTAAATAAGAAAATTCCAGGATACATGAAAGATGAATGTAGAGATGATGAAATTTCACATCTTGTAGAATTACGCCCTAAAATGTATTCGTATTATCTAAATAATGATATATCAACAACTGTAAAGCATGTTAAAGGTATATCTAAACCAATTCAAGATAAAGAGATAACATTTAATGATTTATATGACGTTTTAAATACTCAAAATCGAGATATTATCAGATTTCATCATGATAACCATAATATTTATACTATTAAAGAAACAAAAGTAGCACTTGATCCAAATGATAATAAAAGAGTGATTTTAAACGATAAAATATCAACTGTTAGCTATGGTCATTGGAGATTAAATTCTAATAATAATAACTGTAATTAACAAGAAATTAACAAGAAAATCCAATTAAAGAAATAAATATATACTAATATATATATAAAGATGAACAATACTTATCAATCACTAAACTTAACAGATGTCATTGCAAATACTCAACAACTACCTATATTATTTCCAGAAGATTTAGATTCCAAATTTGAAGAATATCATCTAACTAACACAATTCCATTTAGAGAATTACCATTAGATGATTATAGAATCATTTCAGAGAGAAACATTAAAACTAAAGTTAAAAGACATTGCCAGATATTAACAATAATTTCTAATAACGAAGAAAAGTTTACAGTATTTTCACCTGATAGACTTAGAGAACAACTACTTTCATCACCTAATTCATTTATGTTCATTCGTAATATCGCGTATACGCTTTGTTCAAGTCTAGACATTAATTTCATTTTAGGGTTAATATAAATTATATTAACATGTTGTAAAACATCACTTCGATTGAAAAGTCAGGTAAAATATCAACCCAACGTTTTGTGTTATTAGCTGTAAAATACTTATACATTCTATCTTTTAGTGTTCTATTGAATCTTTCGACGATTTTAACTTTAGTTTCGTTAAATGTTTCGAACCATTTAATATCTAATGATTTTAATAATGTTTGTGTTTTCTTGTTTAAGAATTCTAAACCAGCGTCAGTCTGAATTAACTTGGGTTTTCTATCTACATATATAGTTTTAAAAGCTTCAGTTATATAATCACCTGTTTTACGCTTAATTGGTACTGCCCATGCATATTTTGATAATACATCAATCACCGTCATTATATAATTATAATCATCATTGTGCTTACTTAAAGATCGCATATCAGCTAGATCTGGTTGGTGCTGGGGATCAAGTGAATGTACTACTACTTTTCTAGTTGGAAACTTTTGTATAGCTGGACGATGTTTAGTGTATGTTTCTTGCTCTAATAAATAGTTCTTAACTATTTTTCTAGGTATTTCTGATCGACGTTTTAGCTGGTCAATCCCAACAAAACCTGTTTTAGTATTATAATATAATTCATCTAAAATTTTACGCTGTTTATCTGTTAATTCACTCATTAATATTATTTAAATAGATTATTTTATTCTTTTAAAGATATGAATATCGTACGTATATGATGGAGACAGAGACCATTAACCTAAGCGAATTCAAGTTTCATCCAATATATAAGAATTATTTAGCAAATGCTTATGGAATAATAATTAATATAAAATTAAAAAAGCCTTTAAAGCAGAGAATAACTCGAAGGTATCTTTCAATAGGTTTTACGTTTGATGGTAAAACTAAAAATTGTTCTGTTCATAGATTTGTATATGAATGTTTTCATGGAACCATTCCTGATAAAATGCAAGTAGATCATATTAATAACAATAAACTTGATAATCGCTTAGAAAACTTACAGCTACTTTCACCTTCAGAAAATACAAGGAAAACTTATATTGATAATCCAAATCAAGCGATTTGTAGACGTAGATCAGTTAAAGCCATACATCTAGAAACAAAAAAAGAAACAAATTATAAGTCATCTGTACAAGTTGGTAAAGCATTAAATATTGAACCTAAGTTAATTCGTTGTATAGCAGCTAAAGAAGAACATAGAAAGTCAGCAAAATCACGAACTACAGGAGAATGGTATACTTTTGAATATTTAGAATAGACTATCTAAAATCTTATTTTGTTCTTTCGATAAACCTAGTCCTAACTTACGTTTTGCACCAATAATTGTTTGTACAATCTTTCTATCAACTCTTTCTCTAAAACCGTTTGGTTTCATTTTCTTTAAGCTATCTAGCATGACATAATCACAAACCTGTTTATCTTTCTTATCCTTAGAATCTCTATAACATACATCATGTTTTAAAGCTATTCCATCAACTTGATTATATGGTAATGGGTTGTCATACTCATCTAATTCATCTTCAAGAGGAGTACTTTGAATGCCAGTATAACGATGCTTTGGTAGTGTTAATATATCTCTAGGTAAAAATCTTTCAACTTTCCTTAAACCTTTCTGCAGATCAAATCCACTAGCAGTTTGAGTTTTAGATTTATTTAAGATATTTTGCAGTAAATAATCTTGACTAGTTAGCACAGCTAAATTCTGTCTATTATCCATTATTATAAAACATATAGATTAACTTAACTTACTATTAGTTATTAAGCTAAAATCAAAGTTCTTTCTAAATCTATATTTTTCATCTTTTGTTTTAAAATCTATTAAAAGAAAGTTATAACCGTCACTAGTAGCCATTCTATATATCTTCTTGAATTCATCAATACTTAAAATTCCTGACTGATCTTTAGCAACTTGAATTAATTCATTACCTTTTAAATTCCTAGTAAATATAAAATAATCACTGTTTATTCTTATTTGTGTTGGAATCTTAAAATAACTTTGACTTATAAAAACTATACTGCAATTGGATTTGCGACCACAAATGAATAATTTAGAAACTTTATCTAAGTTCTTTTTACATATAAAATCATCAATAATAATTAAATTTTGTATAGACTCATCAACATCATTGACTGGGATCATATCATCAATATTATTTGAATATTCTATTAATTCTTTACCTATTTTCTTACTTTTCTTCACCCATACATCGATCAGATATTGATATAAAGATTCATCAATTTTCTTAGCATATAGATAAATTTTATGTTGGTTTCGAGATAGCTCGATTATATTCATCAAAGTGTTTGTTTTTCCAGTATTACTAGCACCTACAATACACAATCTAAAAGGGTGTTGTGGCATTAATTTATTAGGGTTATAATAATTATTTGTTTTATATTTCTTTGGTAATTGATCATAGCAATTAATAATTGATGACGACATTATTATTATTATAGCTTAGATTTTATATAAACTTTAATATTTTCTTAAATTTTCTCCTATGACAATTATTGTCTTTAAAATACAATAATTTTCTTATATCATCATAATTAAATTTTTCACATATTACGTCAATTACTAACCTATATTTAATCGCTTTACAATTAATCAATTTACTACAAAACATGTTTAGTAGACATAATATATGTTGTTTCTCCCTCATTAATTTCGATGTTACAATAGATAACTCTAAATTATTTAAAATATGATATATATATATATTAATTAAATGTTTTCTTTGATTATAATTAGTATTTTTATATATGTTATCTAAACTATAGTTATTATTCAATTTTGTCTTTATTTCTTCTATTTCACTTAAACTAGGTTTGTTTTTCTCTTGACAAATTATTCTATTAAATACTTCTCCAAAATGATATTTTCTTTTATATCTTTGTTGAAAACTATAATGACTTCTTTCTTTATATTGAATTGGTAAATAAACTATCTCTTCATTTAAAACATAAGTATCTATTTTCTGCTGCTTTTTAAGCTCTTTATATTGTTTAATTATTTCTGACAT
>RDPX01000619.1:193884-206761 GCA_003991215.1 Morbakka virulenta | reverse complement strand
GTTAAAGGGATTAGGGCAAGTACAAACAAAAGTGGCGACAAACTGTCCCCCTGAAATATCCCCCTCTTAATTTCAACAGCTCCAAGAGATGTACCACTAGATGTTAACTCCAACTTCCACTTACTCATACTACCTAACAAAAACGTTTTGGTGTTCTCAGCAACTCCAAACAATTCTAAACATTCTCTAATCCAGCTATGTGGTATCATGTCATATGCTTTGCGGTAGTCAATCCATGCCATAGAAAGGTTGGTACTTCTTCGTTTGCAATCTCTAAGGACTGCCTTGTCGATAAGCAATTGATCTTTCGTGCCTCTACAATTTCTCTTACATCCTTTCTGCTCATCAGGTATTATATCTTCTTCATCAAGATATTATTATTATTATTATTATTATTATTATTATTATTATTATTATTATTATTGTTATCTCATTTTTACAATGTGTGTCTGGCTGTTGTTATCACCGTATTTTTATGCTG
The DNA here is from genome assembly GCA_003991215.1 of Morbakka virulenta. Taxonomy (NCBI): domain Eukaryota; kingdom Metazoa; phylum Cnidaria; class Cubozoa; order Carybdeida; family Carukiidae; genus Morbakka; species Morbakka virulenta. The sequence continues at coordinate 206,280 of RDPX01000619.1, read as the reverse complement.
ATAGGCGAATCATAAGAAATGATCATGGGCTAACAGCATTTCCTTTTTTTTCTCAAAACTCCAGTACTTTCCGCAAAATTCTCGCAGTTCCTAATAACGCAGTCTTTTGAATAACTCCCAAGTTACAGTAAATCTTAAGCTTTCCAACCCACTTCTCAAATCCTTTTGTCACACACCCCAGGGCTCGTATCACAATAGGTACCACTTCTACTTTCTTCAATTTCCACAGTCTTTTTATCTCTCTTTTCAGATCTTGCTACTTTTCTACCTTCTACATTTCTTTCTCCTCGACATTCACATCCATCGAGACTGCTATGTCAATGATAATTGCCTTATGTTCCTTCTTATATACTAAGATTACATTTGGTTTCCTTGCCTTGATCATATTATCACATTGGATATTTACATCCCATAGCAACTTCACATTATCATTCTCCACAACTCCTTCTGAGGCATGTTCGTACCATTTTTCACTGGATTCCAACCCTCTTTTCTGGCATCTATCCCAATGAATCTTTCTCGCGACATTATCATGAAGCCTCTTGTACTCCTTATGAGCTAACTGATAATTTGTTGCACATTTTCAAACGACACACAATCGACAAAGCGGGCTTTCAACCGTTTTGTCAATGTGATACTTCACATAATGCGTCCTGATCGATTGCTCTTGTGCGCCACATATCAAGGCTTCTGTCCCAACCTTTAGGTCACATTTTGACAACCATTGCCACGTTTTTCCCTTGTCTACTGCCTCAGGTAGATCCTGATAAAATTCTCTTTTCAATCCAATTTTGTGTCGCTTCTTGTTCGTTTCTTGCCTTAAGATCTCGACATTCCTCCAGTATACTTGCATCCAATTTTTCAAATTTTGCTACGCCCTTCAGAATTCTTTCCTCAGAATTAGAGGCATAAACTTTGAAACTATTCACTTCTTCTTTTACACATCGCTCTGCACTTATTAGGCTCCTTCCACCTTCTTTTCTTTTCACATACAACCTATCAACATCACTCTTTGGGTGAAGAAAGGTTCAGACATTGTCATTATTTTTCTCGTCTTCCTGTCCAAATCTTTAAGCTCGTTTTCTTTCCATCGAATGACACCCGCTCCATACCGGAATAAAGCTACTGCCCATGTGTTTACAGCAGATATCTTATTTTTCCCATTTAAGTTTGATCTAAGTACTAGCTTTAACCTTCTTTTGTATTCCTTTTCAATTGTCTCTTTCATTTCAGTTTCTTTGATTTTGTCTAATTCTACAATCCCTAAATAAGGGTAACCTTCCTCTCCAACCTCTTTCATTATCTCTCCAACCATTAGCTTAATTCCTTCACTTCTTACAATTTTCCCTCTTTTCAATGTCAAGACACCACACTTTTTCATACCAAATTCCATACCAATGTCCCTGCTGAGCATGCGGACGGTCTTCACAAGTACATTCAGCTGATCCTCATTCTTGGCGTACAACTTCAGGTCGTCCATAAACAGCAAATGGTTTACCTTATACTCCTTTTTTCCCCATTCATAGACCGCATTCACCCCCGCAGTATCTATGACAAGGGTATCATACTCTGGACAAACAGTAATGGTGACCGACTGTCTCCCTGAAAAATCCCTCTCCACACAAAAACCTCCCCATGTGTCACCCAGTCAGGCACCTCCTCTTATATTAATATTCCGTCAAATTCGGATGCGATCGTTTTGTGAAGGGCGGTGAAGTGCTTTAGCCAATACTCCTGCACCCCTTCTGGTCCTGGGGCTTTCCAATTTTGAAGCTTCCTACTTTGTTTTTTAACTTTTACTGTATCTACTTTCAGTGTCTTGCGTGTGTTTCATGTTACGATCTATTTCAATCTTCAACTCTTTCAGCCACACAGCGTTTCTATTATGCCCCTTTTCGACATTCCAGATGTCACCCCAGAATTTTGTACATTCTTCTCCATTTGGTACCTCATTTGAAAAACTTGAGCTTTTTTTAAGTTCTTTAAGATCTAAATTAATCATCCTATTCTGCCGAAACTGCTTAATTCTTTCTTCATATCTTTTCAACTTTGCACGTTTTGCTACTATTCTTTGTTTTATTTCCTCTATGTTTTCATTCCCTTTCTTTCCACTCGGTATTTATCACTTAGTTGCTTCACTTTTTGTGTCTTCTTTGCACCCAGTTGTCCTTTCAAGCCTCTCTCAAGCAAGTTTACATCTTTCCTTAATTTCCTTATATCACCTTGTATTCTGTGTTTCCACCTTGATTCATTTCTCTTCTGTCGATCATATCCCTTTCATTCCAAATTTTTCTGCAACCCATACACTTCCAGCTAGAATCAAATTGTTCGTTTCTGTGATGGATGTTCACTGCTTCATTTACTTTGTCTACCTGACTCATTAGATCTCTTCTGTCTAGTTTTTTAAACATGATTTCCATCACTTTTCTTTCCTTCTTCCACTATCTCTTTCAGTCTTTCAATCCCTTTCATTTCTTCACTCGCTTCCATTCCTTCCTCATCAGCATCCACATCATTAGCAACTACCTCGTTCTTTGTTTCCTCCCTGTTTCCTATTGCCTCGGATTACTTCTGTAGAAGCACTCCATTATAACTTAGTTAATTTCTTTACTCCACTTCATTCTAGCAGTAGCAGGATGACGACCGGGTTCTCGCTGCTGTGCCGAGAAACGCCTGCCGGGCGAGGGACCTTCACCTGAGGTTCCTGCCCCATTGACGCCGTTATTCTCAATAATTTGATCTGACATTTCATTCATATGAAGTTCAGTGACTTTAAGGTTACACAACCACCGGTATTTTTTTCGAGACACCATTTGTAGGCGAGTGCCAACCAAGGCTCAAGAGCGCTTCGCCTGCCCGTTAAACATGATAAATCCTCGCCGGTCATTACCCCGGAATTTCGATACCACGCCTACACCCTACCTCGTAACCCCGAAAAGGGGCCCTTACAGCTGCTACTTTCCAGGGCCAGGATAGACCTGAAAACAATGACACCTAAGGAGTAGTTCCGCTTTCCCCAAAACTATGGAAATCCCTAATGATAGCGGTGTCACCGGATGCAGTTTAACGTCCTACCCAGGATATATTATTATTATTATTATTATTATTATTATTATTATTATTATTATTATTATTGTTGTTGTTGTTGTTGATGATGATGTTATAACATGTATCTTAACGTTACAATAAAAATGTCCTCAGAAACACATTTTAGTAGTTTGATGTCATTGTCTCTGTATAAAGTATATACCTAAAAATTGACCACGGCGAATCCCCGTCAGATTGGAAAACGAGCAATGTTTTTCTTGATTTAAGCACTAATTTTATTTTACTTCCTACTTTTATCAGTCAGAAAATGGATCACGAACAATAATTTTTTTTTTCTTTTTTAGTGGCGAATACGGTCTAAGTCAGTATTCTGAAGTCAAGTCGGTAAGCTACAAACCGTTGTCATTGATTAAATGGGTAATAGGCTGCTGTATCTCATGTTGAATTTAAGTTTAAAAGCATTTGAATAAGAGAAATATGCACGTATTGGTACTAAATGACGTAACCAACTTTGACTACTCATAGGACAAACATCGAGGGTAGCAGACAAAGTGTTTTCTATTGTTTAAGGCAATTTAATTGGGGCACAAAGCCCCCTAGACAAAGTGGTTTGGTGCCAATCGCAATTTTAGTCATGAAGATGTTTTTATTTAATCAGGGTTTACTATTAGTAATAATGAAGGTGTAATATTAGTATATTCTCACTGGAGTAATTACTGAGTCATCATTACACACTGTGTTTGTATTTTTAATGCAGAGAATGTCTTTTAAGATTTTTTTGAAGCTGTGAAAACTTACAGTATCTAGGTTCATTGGGTAATGTGTACTGTACTGTACCTCCCAAAAGTGATTGAAACAATGGCACATAAAATGGTGATGTTTACAGTGTGAGATAACGAACGGACCCTGGTGCTAGCCAAGTTACTTTTTTAATTATTTTGCGTGGTGTTAGTAGATGAACATATGCATGGCTGCCCCCACATACATATATATGCAAACATACGTACATGGTGATTGATCCATCTTGACAGATGATTGCCGTCTATGACTTCAGCTGTTGTCAGTAAAATTTCTGTTTTACCTTGCGTGACCTTGAAGGTGACCTTGAAGGTGACCTTGGAGACCAGCTTCTGATCTGCAATGCTTGTAACATAGGTGACAGATGAAAGAAGTAGCTTCCACTGATGTGATGGTATCACTGTGAAATTTGGTGTCTGTATACAGCCATGTGTCTTTTAAGATCTGGCGCTGAATTGCAAACCTTGTCACACATCACACATGAGAGACTGTGTGGCCTTGGAGGGAGGTTAGAAAGTGGCCTTGATCTGACATAGGACTTCAAATGATTGAAAAAGCCAGCTTTTAATAGAAGAATACGATTACATTTGTCACACTTCCAGCTCTTTGTGCCTTCATCGGGGTTGTTCTCCCAGCCTTTGTGCAATCTACGCTTTTACCGTTCATGCTCGAGGTGACTATTTTCTAATAATGCACAACCTGTCTTGTGTCTTCACGTGCCTTCTCCAAGTCGCTCTTTCCAAGGCTAGCCTTTCCCAGTTTGTAAGGTCTATTCCTAGTTTCTTTAGGTTTTCTTTTATACAGTCTTTGTACCTTCTCCTGGGTTTATGCTGTGGTTACTTCTCAGTTTGGAGTTAAACCATAAAACAGTTGGTTTGGGAGACTATCATCCTCCATATGAACCATATGGCCTGCCCTGTGCACTTGAGTAATGATGATCATTGACTCTATACTTGTGTATCCTGCTCTGGCAAGGACTTCACTATCAGGTGTTTCGCTTTGCCACTTGATATTGAGTGTGCGTTGCAAACATTTCTGATGGAAGTGTTCAAGTAGTTTGAGGTGTCTTCGATGTACGGGCCATCTCTCACGCAAAGATTGGTTTTGAAGGTGATGCCTCGATCTGTGAAAACTCGTTTTTAAAGCATTCCAAAGGCAACAGAGGCTTTCTGTATCATTTGGTGTATTTCTGCATCGAGGGAACCATCTCTGGACAGGTTGCTACCAAGATACATACACAGATACATACATATATGCATGCATGCATGCATACATACGTCAACAAGGCCGTCTAGTCGCAAGACCTTTCGCCGAGATTGGTTTCTATCAAATTTAAACACAACAACGATGTTTTGATAAGGCCCCTGCTTTGTAGATTTGTGACTGTGATCCTCCAGCTGATTAAGTGTGCACACGTCGCCACTCGGTCACTAGGACTTCTATTAAATGTGAATAACAAGTTAAGAGACATCTGTACTTTGATGTATTAAGTGAGAAACGCTTGTATGACAACGTACAACGAGTTCCTCAGTCTCAATGAATGTATCCCAATGATATTTAGTTCATTGCAGTTGGACTAGCAATTGTTTTGACTGCAAGTTTGATATCAGTGTTTCTGTCCCCGAAATAAATTGTTATGACTATGATTAAGGAGCTACATCTGGTCGGATTTTCCCTTAAACTTAAGTTGTTTATTGATGACGCAGTTTTAAATCAATGTTTCTTCTCTCCGAGATAAGCTCACTATTAAAGCTGACAAAGACTACCTTCAGGCCTAGTATCTAAGCAGCATTCACAGGCCTAGAAGCTGCTTTTATTGTCAGAGGCTCTTTAAACCCCTACCATTGGGAGCCTTTTGTTTTTAGTACTAGTAATAGGTTAGTCCTGCTACCATCTCCTGCTGCGGCGGCCTTCAAACCCCCCACACACACATACATATCCAAACAGAGAAACAGAGATATTAAGACACATATACATGATGATTGCTCTGTCTTGTCAGACGAGTGCCATTCCTTCATTTCTTTCTTCTACCTGCTCTTTCCGCCCATGTAGTCTTAAGTGGCTGTTGAGACCTGCAAGTGACTTGCACGGTTTGTGGCAGACATGGTATTCCAAGTGATCCCTCGGGGTGGTAACAGTGGGATATTCATCTCCATGAATCCTGAGGTGTCGCTAGTGTCCGCCAGACGACTTGCAGATTTTGGGACAGGATGAACATGAGTAAATGGAAGATTCAGAAGTAGTATCAGTAGAGGGCACAAAAGAAATGATTCTGGGTCTGGTGGTCTGATGAGTCTTCTGATGATTCACCAGTGCTGCTTTAGACAACAGAGACCGACCAAACACTTTACAAGGCCAAAGAAGACCACAATCAACTGGTAAAGGCTCATGCTTCCTGCAGATTCTTCTCAGTTCATCACGAGAAACTCTGCTCTCCACATACAACTTAGCACCTTGAAAGATTAAACCTCTCCAATGCTCGCAATCAGAAGTTAATGCCTCCCAGCTGTCTTTGGCAATCCTCAGAAATCTTCATATGCTTCAGGTTCTCCTTAATATTGACCTTAAACCTTTTTCATGGCTTAGACTGACGTCTTTTTCCAGATGACATTTCACTTTAGAAAATTTGCTTGGATATCCTGGCGTCGTCTATTATTATCAAGTGGCCAACCCAGCGCATCTGGCTTTTCATCACCATTGATGATATGCTTACAGTGTTTCCTTTGGACAAGACAGTAGAGTCGGGGGTACGACTCTCCCACTTGATTCACACAAGAATGTGCCTGAGACAATATGGTGAAATCCCTCAAGCAGCTTGATTTGCGACTGATACAGAGTCCATGTCTGGTAAGGCATGCAAAGAGTGGCCAGGACGCAAGTTTGGTGTTTAGAGTGTGATCTCCTAATTTGCCAAAAGAACCTGAAGCTTTGCTGATCCTTTTACTGTTTTCAAAATCGAGAGAGCCCTCATTTGAGAGAGCACTGCCCAGGTAAACAAAATGCTTGACAACTTCAAGCATTTTTCCATTAACAAAAATGTTAAGCTCTACATGAAGCTCATCGGGTGTCGGAGTAAACATTACCTTGGTTTTATCAATGCTGATTGTCAAACGAGAACATACATCAGCAAAGCGATCCAAAACAGACTGCATGTCACCAGGAGAATGAGCAACAAGATCGGTGTCATCAGCATATATACATATATACATATATACATACACACATACATATATACATACATACATACATCATACATACATACTTACATGCATACATACATACATACATTCATACATACAAGCATACATACATACAAGCATACATACATCATCCTTACATACATACATCATACATACATACTTACATACATATATACATACATACATGCATACATACATGCATACATGCGTACAGTTATATACATGCATACATATATTCATAGATCCATATTTGGATGCACTCATATTTGCACGCATCCATCCTTCCATACTTAATATGCATAAATGGATAAACTAATTTTTTGTTTTCCTTTGTTTTCAGGTTATAATTAAGGTACCGCAAAAGAACTCGTGATTCTTACTACCGAGCCTTACTGGTCAAGACTCAAGTACTTGGCTTTGACCTGCTTGTGAAATTGTAACACTTTTTCTGGAGCGACGACTATGACGGACAGAAGCTTTAACGTGCTTTTAACTCTTGAAAATATTGTAATGTCAACTTGTAATGTGTAGGCCATAACGTATTTTTTGTAGAACTGACACGATACTCTTTTGTATTAATAATTAATAACACTGATCTGCATTTTTCTATACACGTATTCATGACCATCATTTTGTTTGTTTTCTTATTTGTGTATTTCTGTGTTTTTTAGTATGAACACGTGTGTGTTTTAGCGTAAATACGTGTGTGTTCACTGGTAACTATTTCGCCAAGGATAATATGCTACCATGCTTTAAATTAAGTTCTGTGGTCTTATTAAATTTTCCGAAAACCGCATGTGTTTATTTTAGTCTCAGATAACTATCATTTGGGAGTGCTTTTAGTGGTATTCGGAGTTTAGTAGGGATTTACTAAATACAATTAGGTGAACAAAAGATGTAGAGACGCGTTACTGTTTAACAATATCCATTGCGGATTGGCGTTTTACTCGTCATAAACTGGGATACTGTTGTAAAGATGTTAATCAAGCAATATATTTTTCTTGTTCTTTAAACAGTTTTGACCCAACTATCTTCCTTTCTAATAGCCAGACTTATTCATTGTCAATTCGCCTATCGCCTTCGACCTTCAACCTTCAACCTTATACAGTTGTTATTCCGTTTTTAAGCAAAAAGCGCCGGGGGTATTTGTTAGCATATGTGTCGTGGTCAGAAGAAATGAAGAAAGAATAGAATGTATTAGAGGATTTATTGTAGACAGTGCTTTTCGTGGTATCAAAAATTTCAAACAACAGAAATTTTAATTCGAGTTTTATAACCAAAGGAAACAGATAACTCGAGTTTTGCGTCATCCGCTTTTGCTACTTTGCATCGGCAATTTGATTTTTTCCCCGTTTAAAACATACGTAAACAAACAGTAACTGGAGAGGTAAAATGAGTGTGTTGTATCGTGGGTTGTACAATAAGATTTATTTTAAAATATTTTTTGAAATTTTGTAGGATTTATGAGGTATTAGCGGATAATTGCGCACAAAATTGGCAGTACATGCTGACAGCATAGGTTGTACCTTTTGAATTGTTATTTAAATATAACTTTTGATAGAATAAACTATTACTGAATTATTCTTTTCCCGATTGCAAAAAAAAAATAATTCACTCGAAATGCGTAATGCATAGTATGATGGTCAAAGGTGGTTTTGCCCCTGCCTGCAGTGGTGGCAGCAGAATCAGCTTANCAAACAGTAACTGGAGAGGTAAAATGAGTGTGTTGTATCGTGGGTTGTACAATAAGATTTATTTTAAAATATTTTTTGAAATTTTGTAGGATTTATGAGGTATTAGCGGATAATTGCGCACAAAATTGGCAGTACATGCTGACAGCATAGGTTGTACCTTTTGAATTGTTATTTAAATATAACTTTTGATAGAATAAACTATTACTGAATTATTCTTTTCCCGATTGCAAAAAAAAAATAATTCACTCGAAATGCGTAATGCATAGTATGATGGTCAAAGGTGGTTTTGCCCCTGCCTGCAGTGGTGGCAGCAGAATCAGCTTAAGTAAAGTGCATCATCGTTCGTAGTTGTACCTCCTTTCCAGCCTAATGATAGCAGTACCACGAGGAGGATATTTCTGCATCTGAAGTCTCTTTCTGTCGTTACTAGACCAAATCTCAAGGACTCGGAACTGTGTGTACTTAAAAACTGGAGGTTTAGTGCGAGTAAAAAGGAAACAAGGTTCAAGGAGTTCCAGCATATCAACGCTTACTTGCCCTGGGTCACGGCACTCAGGTGAGCGTTGTGGTTCATGTAAAGTAATAAGTCGATAACTTGCACCTTTTACGGACCAGTAGGCCGCCGCTCACATTTTCAAGAAACTTAAATTTGATTCAGATATTTCAGTCTAAAAGCACTGGTTCGACTCGTTCCTGCGTCACTTTCGTAAAACCACTATGGTCTTCAATTGCTCAGTACTTCTGTTTTTATTCCTGCCTGTCTTACAGTGCGGCTATTGGCTTAACGACAGCCGGAAGGTGTGCAGATTTTCTGTAGCATTCAAATCCACATTTTTGTCCCAAATTTCCATCCTTTTTTTTCAATAAATAATGGAGATCATTTCAGACACTTATTCTGAAAATCCATCGAATGATTTTGTAAGAAAACTTTGTTGAATTCAGGAACAATTTTTCCTGCTTTGTTGAAACTTCTTCCGGGTGTCGAGCATTCTTGTCATAATTCTACCCACTTTGAGACTTGTTCTCTTTTTCTTTTCTTTTTCCTTCGGGGACTTCATTCGTCACCAACTACAATGTAACAGACACAATTCTTCATTCGACGGGATGTTGAGAGCAGGATGCAGCCTATTTCATTAATTTAACCATTCTTAGGTTTTTTCATTACAAAACCCAAAACTATTAGAACTATGTATTTACTTTAGTACACTCCAATATTTTACCACTTCCACATCATCGTTAATTAATCTTGATAATTTACTTCCTCATTTTCCGACTTTTTAAGTCTTGAATGGATTTTCGTGTTTTAGGCCCAAAATAGCCAGTCGTTTTTAAGAAACTCGCTTGACTTTACAGAAAATATCTGATCTTCCCATCTTCGGGCCCATCTGATGCAAAAGCGCACAGGGTTTCAAAAACGTCTCATTTATCCCGTTAGATAGTCCTGCTTAACATTACAAAATTCATTTTATGATAAATTGTCAAGATCGAGCTTTTTAATTTACAGAATTTTAATATTTCTGCGTCTACAGTGTTTTGAATACCTTTTTCCACAGCACGTCAGGGTCAAATGTAAAAGTGTACTGTGTAGCCCCCAAGGACAGGAACTAAATCAATGTTTTGATTTGAGCGGTTTTTCCCAAGCAATCGACCCCCAAACTGCGTAAGTACCACTGAAACCCGCTTCATAATGTGTTCTTCACCCAATGATCCACTATAAAAGGTTTGAGCAAGATACTTTTCAGTACCACTTGCACCTAGAGCAGATGCTGTTAAAGGCGTCCATTGGAAAACTGGAGGACGCATGAGGACGCAAGAAACATTTCACGAACCAGATAACATGTTTATCACAGATGCAGAAAATGGAAAAGATGCCTTCGGCAAGTTTTGGGTTGAATACCTTTTTAACTGATAGGAGTAAACTGCAATAAATACATATATGTTTTCTAAGCAACTATCGAATGGAAATCCTGTCCTAAGATAACCAAATCTTAAATAGATTATGATGTTTAAAGACTTACAGACAAGGGGATGGAGAGTGACATGCCCTTTGGTGGAAGCAACACTCCTGGAAAAAAAACGAAGGGGTGTGTTTTTACCATTTTAACTATCAAGATGGTTTCTCATAATGATTCCATCCATGATAATCACATGATTTTTATAATAAACATTTTGTTAAAATAACAGAAGCAGTCATATTTAAATTTTGGGTGCTTGAAAATTATTTATCATGATTATTATGATTATATTATATGATTATTATATGATTATTATATTATATTATGATTATTATGATGATTATTATTTTTTTATATTATTTATCATGATTATGATTATTGTTTATGTTTCCTTTTAATAATATAGGCTGAAAAATAATTAATATTTTGCACCTCAAAATGATGTATTAATAAAAGATAGTAACAAGAATATTTTATGGTTTTCTGACTGAAGTCATAGAATTGTTGACAATTATTACACTGGGGAACAAAGATCTTAAGTAATGAGATATTTACACATTTATTGAATAAATCTGATGCGCTAATTCCAAATATTGCCTTACTTTTTGCACTACACATCCAGATTTTGCTGTACAACATATCACCAGACAGGAAAAATGTGATTTTTCATGAAAATTCAGCTACAAAAGTTTTCAAAGCAATATAGCTCTTAGTGTGCAAAAACAGAATTACAGCAAAACAAACGCTCATAAAACACAGTGCAGACAAGAAGAATTGAACTAAACCAAACTAATTAAGAAATTAATTATGAAAAATTGGAAATAAAACTAGTCATGAACTTGTTCAAATCCACGTCAGTGTCATGGCGCAAGAAAGTAGTATAGATTACCCTTTATGCTGGTAAGGAACGTCGCTTATAGCTCTTTCGAGAGTGTTTTTTCTGAGGCAGGTCCCTTTTGATGCTCCAACAGTAATCTGCTAGCATGTGCGAGTCCCATCGTCCTTTATATCTCTCCTCAATATCACGAAGGTCTTGGTAAAATCTCTCTCCTTGCTCATCGCTCACATCACCCAGGTTTTCTGGAAACTGATCGAGATGGTTAAATAGGAAGTGTAGCTTTATACTCATATTACATCCCTGCTTCTCGAAGGATTCAAGCAGTCTTGAAACAATGTTCTTGTAGTCTTCATCCCTTTCATTTCCTTAGAATTTCGACACAACATCCTTGAATGCAACCCAGGCTTCTTTCTCTGTGGCATTCATTTTTCCTATCATACTTTCATCGCGAATCAACTGGCGAATTTGAGGTCCATTAAATATTCCTGCTCGAATCTTTTCGTAGCTTACTGCTGGAATTACTTCTCTTATGTGATTAAAGCAGGGGCTATCCTCATCAAGAGACCTAACAAATTGCTTCATGATTCCTAGCTTAATGTGTAATGATGGAAAAGTTATCTTCCATCTGGATACGATCGGTTGCTTCACAACATTTGGATCACCACTCGTCAACGTTTTGCGTTCTGGCCAGTCTTTCTTTGACCAATGTTTTTTTCGATCTCTGCTGTCCCACATGCAAAGAAAACAGGGGTATTTGGTGAATCCCCTTTGCTGGCCGAGAAGTAGGTTTACCATTTTTAGGTCAACGCATATGATCCATTCATGAAGTTGATAGTTGAGAAGCTCCATTACTGTCTTCATAC
>RDPX01000619.1:151174-193877 GCA_003991215.1 Morbakka virulenta | reverse complement strand
CAGGATTGAGTGACCAAGAGGAACAGCTCCATACTTGTTTGTGTTATGGAGTAGAACACATTTTAGACTATGTTTTGAACTGTCAATAAACAATCGCCAGTCACTTGTATTATACTCTTCGAGACCAAGGTGAATTAATAGACCTAGTACGTCATTGCAAAAAACAAATCCTCGCTCTGAGCTGAAATACTTGAGAAACTCTGCTTCTCTCGTGTGGAAATGTGAAATGCGAACCTCATCGCGAAGTAGATGCCTCTCTCCGAGCCTAGAAGCTAATAACTCAGATGCCTTTTTAAGAGAGATTCAAGTCTCTTGCAAGATCATTAGCATCTGCTTGACTAAATTGCTTTGGGCTGCAATCGAATACTACCTCTGAGTTACTTGTTGGTTGAGATTTAACTTCTGACTCAAACTCTCTAAAAACAGGGATCGGTAGATCGTCTGAATGTGGCACTGGACGGGTTGCAGATTCAAGACTTGGATGAATAATAAGCACCACTATGGCGCAGCATGGACCCTATCAATGAGACAAAGCTGCGTTCAGCATCCTGCAACTGAACATCGAAGGCTACACTAACTTCAAATCATTTATGCTAGAGCAACTCAGAGAAACCCACAAGCCTCTAGTTGACATGCTACAGGAGACACATTGACAATCTCGAGAAACTGAAGTCCAGAGGCTATACCCTTGTAGGCTACACGCTAAGCAAAATCCATGGCTTTGCAACCTTCTGCCGCTCGGACATCAAAACAGAGAACTCTACACCATCTGTTAATCATGCACTAGAATGGGTACAAACTGTTATCGAAGGGATACACTTGTCAACGTGTACAAGTCCCCAAATGAGAAAGTAGCTCAACTCTATGGAACTCCCATCAACACATTTCCAGCTGTGTTCACAGGCAATTTTAATTCACATCACACTGACTTGGGATACGGCTCATGTAACAGAGATGGTATTGAACTTGTTCAATGCGCTTCACTGGGTGACCTTACACTAGTGTTTGATCCTAAGGAACATTTCCATTCAAGTAGGTGTGGCTTACATATATAATTTCCCTAAATCGTAACACTATCTTTGATACCAATTGAAGATCACATTCAAGATATAGATGCAAAGCCGCCCAAAGTCCCGATAAGATTTTAGAGAAGCTGAGTGGCCCACATTTACTGGCCTTACTGCCAAAGTTGCAAGGGAGCTGGAAGAATCTAGTGCGGCCAACATTGTCTCCATATATACCATATTCACTGAGGGATTAATTGATGCATGTAAAAGATTATGCCACGTGGACAACGGAAGAAATGTTCCCCATGCTGGGACAGTAAATGCACCACCATATCATAGAATAGACCAATAACAGACAAACTATCTGGCAATCAGCTATGAAGCTGGACATGCTAAAAAGAGAACGGTGGTAAGAGACCATCCAAGAAACAGACTTCATCCACTCAAGCAGAAAAGCATGATCCACAGTCAAACGTCTGTGCGGAGAAAGCAAACCAAAGAAACCATGTCCAGTTAGCGCCAATACTATTGCTTCAAGTCTAGTTAGCAACAGCAAATACACTCAAGCAGGTAGAGAAGCCTCACGGAAGCTTGCCCATGAGACAACTACACTCAAAAAAACTCCCATGTCAACCTTGGACTCAGCATTAAAATCAAATCAAATCAGCCCAGTTGTGGAATTCCAGCTACCCAAGACCAAAGCTGGATTCAAAGCAAACAAGTGTACAGGAGACCAGGTAACAAAGATGACTAAGCAAATAGAAAACAGCTTCCAACAAGGAAAGAAAACTGGTGCTGTCCTAATCGACTTGACCACAGCCTACGTCGCCGTCTGGCTTCGCGGACTAGAAAACAAACTGCTAAAATATTTTCCAGACCGAGAGTGATTTGCGTTCATTTTCACTCTGGTGAGAAATAGATTATTTGTGCTAACACACCTGAACGGAGAACAAAGCCGAAATAGGCAACTGAGAAACAGTGTTCTGCATGGTAGCGTACTAGCTCCTATTCTATTTCATATTTACATAGCGGACACTCCCCTGACAACCTCCACTTAGTACGGCTATGCTGATGACCTAACACTGGTCTACACTGGCCCAGACAAAGTTGAAATCGAGCACACAATGTCAAGATTTCGCAATACTTCCATTAATAGCGATTACCTTTAAGCCCAGCAAAAACTACAGCTTCCTTTATCCATCTCAACAACTATATGGGTAATAATGAACTAGTGATAAAAATTGATGACACCCGCAGTCTCCGATACACCTCCACAACTACATACCTAGGTGTAAGGCTAGCTCGCAGTCTTACCTATAAACAACGCCTTCAAAAATTGGCCTAAAAAGTTACCCCAAGGGTCAATCTCCTAAGAAGACTAGCTTGAATTACATGGGGAGCCAACCAGATGACTCTAAGGATCACAGCCACAGCCTTAGTATTTGTGCCTGCTAAATATTGTTGCTAGGTCTGGACCCAGAGTGGCCATGTGAACCACATTGATACTGTGTTGAATACCTACCTCAGGCTTGTTACTGGCTGTGTCTCTTATCCGCCAAACTGGATGCTACCGTGGTTCGCGAGAATATATCCACCAACCCTCCGCCGGGAAAGGATCACAATCATTGTCGCAAAGAAAGCAGTCGACTTTGAAGAACATCTGCTTAATGAAACCATCAATGAGGCCGGAGTATCTAACCGCCTCAATTCACGGAGACTTTTTGGACCATGGCCCGAAACCTACTGCAAAAGCTGGGCGGATCTTCAAGTGCAGAATGATTAGAAGAAAAAAGGAGAACTACATGAGAAGTGCCTGAGGATACAAAGATTCCTTCCAGAAGAAACACACCACCGGATCGGAAAATACCTTCAACGCATCATGCTTTGCAGGCTCAACCGTTTCCGTGGTGGAGCTGGAAAATTTAGGGAGATCCTACACAAGATAGGACAAACAGATTCACCCCACTGTCGTCGATGTCACAATGAGACCGTAACAGGTGACCACCTCTTGCGATGTGCCTGTTTCATGGAGAGCGACCTCATTGTGCTGGAAGAAGAATTCCATAAGATGCTGATGAAAACGGCTGTGTAATGCATACGAAAAAAGAATCATATTTATTAAATGAATTCATATAACCATTAGGATAAATTCCTTTCCCAACCATCAAATCTAGTTTTTCATTTTTCAAAAATTACTGATGTATGCTTGAAAGCTTCTTTTGGTAGGCTACTAACTAATTTATCCAAAGTTAAACTCATAAACTGAAAACTATGATTACCTAGTGTAAAAGCCATGTATTTTCCCATATTATTTAGAATAACATTAACATTAATATATGTCCAATAACTTCATCTCTCCTATATATTCAGATCACTACATGCTGGTGCTGTTGTGGAAGCAGGTACTGACGAATAGATTGAGTTCACAAAATTGGATACTGGATTCTTTTGACTCAAGTTTACTGGACTCTATTTGAAAGCGACAGCTATTGATAATCTGAAACTGTACCATTGGTATCTGTAAACTGCATTTATTGAATGCAATTATTAGTCAACAATAATGAACGCTGGATTTTGTTGACCTCTGACGCTGGATCCTTATTAAATTGTTGTAGGCTGCTGGTAACCTTGAATTTGGATTTATCCATGGAGATATATTGTTGGATGCCTTCATGATAACTTGAATTTGTTTAGTCACTTAAAGCTTGACTGCCTGAACTTGGATTTTATTGATGGAAATTACTTGCTGGATGCCTTCATGCTAACTTGCAGTTGTTGAAAGCTCAAAGCTAGACTTAGTGAACGTCATATGAAATTATTGTGGCTCCTGGAAATTAGTCATGTTGAGAACTTATCGTTCAAGTTGTATTATCAGACAAGGCAAAGGCTCTGAGGAATCGTCACTTGTGGGGAACTTCTGAGAGGAGAACAGTGAGTACACCAAGGAATACTTTGATTGTTAATTGATTAATTTATTTGGACTTTCAAATGAACTATTGGACTATTGAGTGGAGGGAATTTAATTTGAGACTTATACGTGATACAATATTAATCCGTGTTTGACTTTGTTTTGAAATTTCAAGTGAATTACACAAGTGTTATGCGAAGGGAATTTGAATTATGATTTATACCATATATACTATCGTTCAATGTTTGCAATTTGATTGAAATTATATTTGATAGGCTTACTTGGTCAATTTTTATACAAGAGTGCATTATTGCTTTGGAATGCCGTTGAAATTACATATTGATAGAATTATGGTTTTATTTGTTTAGGTGATTGAACATATTTGGATCGTTTGGAATTATCCCTCTCTTCCCTTGTCTCACAATACACCTTGAAACAACATTTGACATTCTTAGGGGAGCCGTGACCCTTAATGGTTAGTACAGTTGCACCGTAACCAAAAGGTTCCGTGTTTGATTCTCCGAGCAGACGGAAAGAAATTGGAAATTTACAAAAGAAAAAGCCATAGGAAGCCCATCCAGTGAAACAATTTCTCACTGCCAAAACAAAAGTCCCTTTGAAGGGTGCCATTTGAACCCCAGTTACTGGAGGAAAATGACGTTAAAAAATAAGAAAATTATTTGATATTCTTCTACTCTCTTACATTTAATAGATGAATTCTTAGCTATTTCTCCAATATTCTGCATTACAAAATGACTATCATAACTTCTCAGATTATGAAAAATCACTGGTATTTACAATTTATCAGATATCATAAAAATTAATACATTTCTTTGATTCTAGTATATTTGTAATATAATAATTAAGAGCTAATCTAGTTTCTGTTAATTTCATTATAGGATCTTTATCATTTCTAATGTTTATTTCAGAAGATGTAACACAGTTGATAAAACCTTGATTTGTTTCAGTTATTTTAGTTCGAGGTAA
Source organism: Morbakka virulenta (assembly GCA_003991215.1). NCBI lineage: Eukaryota > Metazoa > Cnidaria > Cubozoa > Carybdeida > Carukiidae > Morbakka > Morbakka virulenta. The sequence continues at coordinate 188,975 of RDPX01000619.1, read as the reverse complement.
TGGAACTGGTTTGTAATCATCTCTAAATTCAGGTGGGGGAGGAATGAAATGATATTTTTTTCATATTCCTTAACCATCTATTTAACACTTTTTCTAGGTGTTGGAACTGGTTTAATTCTGGGTGTTGGCTTATTGTAATCTTATAGAAACCATCTAATTTTGGGGGAACAAACTAAATTCTAAAGTGCTCATTAAGGGTCTACTGTCGCAGTAAAAGAACATGCTGATATTTATCTGGTTTCCATTCTGGGAATTTCTCTCATGATGTAATTAATGCATGGGCTTTGATTACCCTTACTATACTCGCTCTTATAGCAGTTTTTTAGGGAATCTCGTAAATCTTATTTGTTTATTTCACATCAAGTGACATTGAAGACGTGCGTTCTATTTTAGAAATGTTCTTATTTTTTGTAAGAGACTATATATGTATGAGACTATCTATGTAAGTGAAGAAAGCTATATACGAAGTGAGAATTCTATAAATAAAATTATTGTTTTACTACCTTAATACAGTCCTCCAAGAGTTAAACAAGTAATTTTACACGTAAGCTTATCGACTTATGTTGATGTTGGTTTATTATATTTCAATAACATATCATTTAATTAGAACTTTGTTACTTTTTTCTAAATCTTCCTTATTCATTTCTTTATTATGGTTATATTTTTTACATAACCACTATCATATTGAATGATCAAATGGCTGTATTTTTTAGCAATCTAATTGTTTTTATTTGAAATCATCTTCTTTATTTACATTATCCATTATTAATTTGTTGCATTTTTTATCAATCTTATCAATTAAATCACCAATATATACTTTCTTCTCGTTAACATTACCCCATTATTAAATCATATTCTAAATATCAATCATCTGAATCATATTCACTGTCAACTTTCCAATATCAACTAAATTAATTTCACCTAACCAAATATTTGATAAATTGTCGCATTCTATTTTTTGCAATCACTGTATAATAATGATTCTCTGTAATTAGGAAAAAATCCGCATATTTTTATATATTCTGATGGTTTGCAGTATAATTTACAAACCATCAGAATGTATTTTTTGTCTAGATTATTAGACATTTTATCAATATCTTTTTTTATTATTATTTACGTGTTTTCATACGTTATTCCTGTGCTCCATACTATAATAAAGTATCATCCCTATAAAACACTATTATCAATTTTAAAGATTTAAACAGATATTACTTTATTTTATCATAAATAAAATTATAATGAATAATTCTGAATACAAAATTCATCTTGAATTTAATATATATGCTGACAGTAATGAAAATTATGTTTCTAAGAAAATTCCTTTTGGAAGGAATAAAAAGCAAGGTGGTTATTTGAGTAAGAAAATATAGTATTTGAAATAAAAAAACATATTTTGTTTATAGATTTGTTGGGAAATACTTCAATGGACTGATTTCAAAATGAAAAAGTCATAGATCATATTAAGAATCAAAGATATGATAATTGTATATGTCATTTACAGATTATTACACAACAATATAATTGTAAAAAAGTGCAAAAAATAGAGATCATAGTTTTACTAAAATCAATAATCAGAATAGAAAATTTGTTAAAGCCGTAAATTGAATACTAAAGAATCCTATTTTAATAGCTAATACAGCGTTCAACAGCATATAGGAGCTATTGCTGGACTGGTGAAAATGATATCTCATAATAATAATATTAGATGTAAAACTGTAAGAAGCAAAAAAGATAAATGTTATTACATGTGAAAAAAGAAGATATACCTTCAGAAATTATAGATACGTCTTATCTTGTTGATAAAAAACCAAGATTTTTAAGAGATGAAGAAAAAATGAAAATCAATTGGAAACTCTTAAAATATGACAAAGAAATAATACATATTTCTATATGTCTAAAATGTTATAAAACCTTTTTAAAAAATGGATACAAATTTATACATGACAAATTGTGTAATAAATAAAATAGACAGAAACATGATTTATTTGAACTATTATTAATACAACAATACAAACACCATAATATATCACAATTGATATACTATTTGTGAGAGATATTATTATAATATATTATAATATATTATAATATATTATATTATTTTACTTCTCTTTTAAAACACATTATTCACTTTCAAAATTATTCAATGTTTACAATGTCAACAAAAATCAATTTTCTGTAATTGAAAATTATTTAATTCTTGTTCTTATTTACAATCATTACAAATTAGTCTTTCCCTATAGTTTGGACAGTTTCCAGATATCATAATATATGTTGTTGTTAGTAAACAAGACGTACAAACCAATGTATTATATTTTTTTATAAATCCTATTATTCAAATCAACAATATACTTATCTTCATTATTACCATTTTTCATTACTACATCACATTCTCATAGATCATTCTGTTGTTTATTAATATTATTATCTTCTAGATAATATCTTAGAGGGTCTTCAACCTGTTTTCTATGAGATATAGCTTTTAATACCATGTTGCCAATATCATAACTTTTATAACATATTTACTTCTAATTTTCTGAATCATAAAACCACACTCTCGTAATTCAATGAGATCATTTTTATTATCATCAACTTTATTCACTAAGTTTCTAATATTTTCTTCTATCTACAATAATATAACAAAATATCTCTTTAATATATTTATAATTTTTTGTTATGCTTGTTTATTCTTATAATCTCTCCGAATTATATTTGCAATTCAAAACATATCTTGTTTGCCTCTCTTAATAACTCTTGTTTATAGATACTATCCTATATCTCCTCATTATTGAGATCCTGAATTACTCTGTTTGATTCGATTAATGAAGAATATCTCTTCAGTTCAATTTGTAATGAATCCTTTATAAAAATCCATTCTTTTAAATTTTAATTATTCTAACCTTATCACTTATTTTCAATTTTGATTTCTTTTTTAATAATTTCATATCACTGTACCGATTAAAATAAACAATAGCTTTATTTCTTTTCCTAGATGCTTCTACAAGTGTCCTTTTAATACGTGAATATTTTTATTATTGTATTTGTTTACCAATTTAGATAAGATGTATAAATACTGTGTATTATTTCAAATAGTAAATTACTTTCTACATTTAAGTCTTTATTGTTCGGTTTTATTGTTCAACCACTAATGATAATTCTTCATTCTCAGTGGAATATTGATGTATTCCATTTTTCTCTAATAAGCTTTTTAAGAATTTTTATATAGTATAACTCATTACGCTTATCAGTCTATAAAAATTGTGATTTTCTATCTATCTTTAAAGATGGTTTTGAATGCTTCAGTAACAGTTCCACCCTTTTTCTTCTTTAATGAAATAATGCATTTATATTTTCTAATTTTCCCTATCAATCACTATTAGTAGGTACTTATACCTTTTATTCAATTTACTAAATTGTTGCATATAAACAAGATCAGCTGACCAAATCTCGTCAACGTGATTTACAATAACAGGGCGGTCAAGGAAACTCACACCTCATTGTCTTCTATAATTCATCAGCTAGTTTTCCCCACCAGTTTTCTTTACTCAACGGCGTCTTGCGTTTTTTTTGACTTAATACCTAATTATGGCGATCGTTTGGCTTTCATTAATCCACGTACAGCTGTTGTTCCCCAAGGTCTTCCTTCAAAAGGAATTTCAGATATACTTTTTAATATTCTGTCGTCTGCTTTATACTTATCTTGCAAATCCTTTGATAAACTATAATCAATACCATGACTTTAACAAATCTTATTTCATTTGTTTATAGGATAGCTATAAGATGCATTATTTGATGATAATCCTTTTTCGAGTTTAGTACCAGGTCTGCAATCAATATATTAGTCAACATAGATCAATGAATATGGTTCATTTACAGCTTTATCATATTGGTTTTTATTCTTGTTCAATTATGAACAAATCATATTCCTTTCATCTTGAGATGGAAAGTCATATACCCCAAAATGAGAAAAATTGAGTCAAATATCTTTATCAGATGCTTTCAGGCGGCTTCCAGAGCAACTGAAGAAGGTGCTAGTAAATTTGGGTTAAAAATGGGAGAGGTTGCAGCAAAACAGATTGATAATAAGTTTAATAAATCAACACAAGAAAAGAAAGCCACCCAAGAGAATAAGAGTAATGAAATAATCAAATGATTGAAATCTCATTCAGACAACAACGAAACACTTATAACAAGTAATTAAAAAAATGATTCACTATCAAGTGATTTTAACAAAATTCTAAATATTTGATTTTTACCTAGCATTATGATATATGACATTTAGATCATCAGAAAATCTTAAAAGATATGAATTTTAGTACAATGCTCTGAAACTAATCTTAACATAAGCAAGTATGATGGAACTGGTAATTATAGTGTCACCTATAGTTTAATATTAGTACTATAAAAAGTAGTTAAGGAATGATTAAATCAAACAATATTAAATACATTGGCCAAACAGTTTTAGATGGTACACTGTATTTGAACCTTCTCGCAGACATTTCTCCCGTTTTCGCAGGTCTGTCTCCTTCTGTTTAATCCTCGATGTGAATGGCTGTAATAACGTAAATCTCTGAAATTTAGTACAATATTCAAGGAATTAAATCTACTGGTGGTTCTCAATATCATTATCCTGATACCAGTCCTTTCAGTAATATACAGGAATATATATCATTAACTGGAGAAGCTTCTTTATTAGTTGGAATGTTAATTTTAATGGTAGTCACCATAAAAGAGAACAATTACTAACAGACCCTGTTGATAACACCCAGACTGTTATATTACTACTTAAATACGATAAATTAAATAATCAGTTACATGACATCTTTGTTTATAAAACATTTAATATTGCTGGTAATAGTGTAAAATTTTCACTCTGTCAACTTGAAATTAAAGGAGATTTTACCCTATTATACAAATGGAACCAAAAATCTTTTAAAAAGTTAAGTAAAACTTATAACACACTTTTAGAATATCGATCTGGCTCTTTACAGTATCAAAGTGACTCATATACTAGTTTTGTAGAGACGCAGACTATGTATGATATTATATCCTTTGATTTAACAAAACAGGAATCAAGGCTTAAAAATGGTGATACTAAACTTGAGCTTAAATACACTTTACCAGGTGTTCCAAACAAATCTTATTCATTAAACGTGCATAAATAGTGAATTTGATTATAAATCATGCATATTTTATGTAACATATTAATATATGACAGAATACATTAGTTATAAGGTATGATAAACACATCCGTTTCCAGTCCTCCTGATTCATACGAGTTTTGCCAGCTCCGTTCTCTCTTTCTGGCCTAAAAATGATGGCATGCCGCTAGTCAAGCAGAAAGGTAGCTCATTTAATGTAAACATTCTGGTCATGTACGCTCCAACAGCAAAAGCTGAGGACAGGGAAATTGACAGCTTCTATCAATCCCTTGCGGAGATGATAAAGTCCTGTAAAAACGACAAAGTTTCCATCATCATGGAAGAAGTCAATTCCAAGGTTGGTGACGAAATAGACGGGAAGGCAGTCGTCTTATATGGCTTAGGTAGAAGGAGTGATCGAAGAGACAAACTCGCAGATTGGTGTAATGACAACGAAATGTTCATCTCGAATATTTAGTTGAATGTGCACACTCGCCGGCGATACACTTGGACCATTTCCAGGGACAGAAAGCGAAACCAGATTGATTCCATTTTGGTCAAGTATAGCTTTGGAAATGCCGTCAAGAACTCGCGCTCCTATTCAGTCGCCGATACAGATTCTGACCACAATCCGGTGGTCTCTCAAACGAATTGAAAACCCAAACTTAGCCTTAAGTCCGATCTTTCTATGTTGCAACCAGTGGTTCTGAAGTTAAGACAGAGGTAACTGCAAACCTACATTGATGACAAGTGGTAGGCAGTTACAGTCAGAGAAATCGCTAACAACATCCCAACCAAGAAAACAAGAAGTCCTTATTACAATGGTTCAATCCAGAGCTCCAAGATCTGCTGAGGAAAGGACTGATTCGAAAACCCAACCCAGTATCGAATCATCAACAATGAGTTTAAGGCTAAAAGAAGGCAAACGAAAGAAAAATGGCTAGAGAAAGAGTGCAAAGAAATTTAAATCTTGGTCTCAATGAGAAGGTGATGTTCATAAAAATCAATGAGATTGCAGGAAAGCGGTTGGCTTCTTCCTCCAAACGTATTAAAGCTGCGGATGATCGTGTACTCCAGGACACAAGGGACTTGGCAGTTTGCTAGGAGGAGTACATCCTAGACATGTTCAAAGACGACCAGAAACTAGAGGAAAGCGTCCCAGAGTCTGCATAAACTGGCTCATCTATACTCAAGTTCAAGGTGAGATAGGCACCGGGCAAAATGAAGAGTAAAAAATGCAGCGGCTCAGACAGCGTTTACGTAGATATGCTCCGATCATTGAATAAGGACGGAATCTACATGATTTGGAAACTGGTCTCAGGGATTTGCAAAATCCACAGGACTATCAGTTTAATGTCTTACACCCTAAAGCTGTTATTGAGATTTATCCTACAATGTCTCCGAAGGAAAATACTTCCAAAACTGCCAGAAATTCAATTTGGTTTTATGAAGAAAAGAGGAACGAGTAATTTAATTTTCGTCCTGAGAATGTTAGTAGAGCACCGCAAAGAAAATCAATAAGAAATTTTTATTTGCTTTATCGACTACCAGAAAGCTTTCGACACGTTCCATCGCCAGGAACTATTCAAAATGTTGACCAACATTCAAATTGACGACAAAGACATGCAAATTGTTCTTTCAGTTTACTGTCATCAACTCGGTTTCCCACTCGTCTTCCAGACGGGGCAACCAATTGATTCCCAATCAGGGGTGCGTCATGTCAGCCGACCTCTTTAACGTATCGTCAGAAGTTATCCATTGTGAGCTTGAGGATTTCTCCAAGGGGATTATTGTCAACAGTGTCAGAATTAACAACCTTCGATACGCAGATGAAACGGTTTTACTGGCCAGGTCTAAAGAGGAACTTTGACCTTACCAAACGCGAGCGGTTGGGCCTCTCAGTCAACGGTGAGAAAACTAAAGTCATAGTGATTTCGAAGTCGGCCGTCATACCTGTGTATGGTCTCGAGCACAGCACAGTTTCCATCAAATATGTTTCCTCGCTCAGCAATCTAGGGGCTTATGTAATATCAGATTATAGATGTAAAAAGGAGATCCGCAGAAGTATCAGCTTCGCTAGAGATGCGTTCCACAAACTACAACATATTCTCAAGGACTGTAAACCCTCAATCAGCATCAAAATTTGTTTACTCAAATCCATGGTCTGATTAACCGTCATGTATGCCTGTGAATCGTGAAGACATATACCTTCTGTTGAGATGTGTTTCTATCACCGCATGCTTGGATCTCCTGAAGGGTACAAGTCACAAACAAGAAAGTACTACGATGTGTTTGGATCAAAAGGCTTCCACAACGTATGATTGAGAAGTGAAAATTGAGGTTTGTTGGTCACAATATATGGAAAGGGGTTCTTGAAGACCTGAGTCCTTCTGGGAAAGTCGAAACTAAGCGTACTAGCGGCCGGGAAAGGAAACAATTCCTGAGCAACTTCAAACTGGGTCCGAGGCATCTACGGAGCTTAGCACAAGACTGTAAACATTGGCAGACCATGGTTCGTCTAACACCAAATCAGTGAAGGCGCCTACGAAGAATCATTAACAGATAATCAAAAAGCAAAACTTTCTGAAGCTTTTCTTAATAAAAATTCATTAGTAATTTGTCTTTCTAAGGATCAATTAAATGGACCAGATCAATTGATGTTAACAAAAATACAAAGTAGTTAAATAAAAAAGCTAAAAATACTTGAAAAGGTATAGACTTAACAATTCCATTGTTTGCGAAAGCTCTTGGAAAGGGGATCCAAAATGGACCATAACAATTACCAAGAGAATTGCAAAATATACCTTATTCTAATATATTAATACCATATTAACCTCCGTTGATATACCATACAATATCAGGATCAGGTCTGTTACTCGGAAAGAATGAAAACATAAATTTGTTAATACAGTATCGAGTAATATAGATTTACAGAAATGAAGAAAATACCTGCAAGTCAATTATTTTAATGGAGTGTTTTCTGGAGATCAACTACAGAATAAAACTAGAAAAGTGTTTTACATTGTCAACCTCGATGATAGTTATAGTAAAGAAACTCATTAGTGTGCATTATCAATCAAACCTAATATAATTCATTATGTTGACAATTTTGTATTTAATTGTTCTATGGAAATTATTAAATTGTCTAATTAATTAAAATTGAATTATGTTTATAATAGTAGCCAGTATCAAAACAATTTATCTGTGCTTTGTCGATATTAGATGCTTTATTGGATTCATCAATTGTTTAAATGTAAGAGTTATTATGATGTGATTAAAATATTTCATAATTAGAGACATTACTCATAACAAAATGATGATAATAAACTATTTAAAATTGTATAACCCAGTAATATATAATAGTAATATGGGAACTTTGGAGGGTGACCATGAGAAAAATGTTACACACTTTGATATTATTCCTTTGCAACATAACAAATTGAGTTTGAAAACACATCGGATTGTTACTGTCCGAAATCCCATTGTAGGTGCTGATGCTATTGATGTATCATATATAGAGAATAAATATCTAGATAAACATACTGGAAGATATATAAAAGGTGGTATCAAAATCATTTATTTCGTCTTCAATATCGTCCAAAGTTTAATAGAAGTGCTTTGTCTAAGGCCTTTGTAAATGTTTATGTGTATGAAAGATTTGAGACTCAATTTTGGGGCTTCTATACAACTGATGCAACCAATATTTATTTAATAGATAGAGGTTCTTTTTCAGAACTTATTTATAGTCTTTCAATATTGAGAGTATTTACGTTATACAACCAAGCATTGACACAAAATAATGCTGAGTAGACAACTAAAATTAACCAACCAACATTATAACTTACTAAAGCAGATAGAGTTAATAATAGATATCTTGAATTGAATGGTAACCAACAAGTGATAAGTAGCATCAATCTTAATGTTTGTTCCAATAGGCAAGGCTTATAAAACAAGATATTATTAATATTTTTATTTTATATACATTAAACTCATATGTTGGTAAATACAGAAGAAAAAATCCTTTTTTTGGTTAAGATGACGGAGGCTGGAATAAATGAGTAGTTCTCACACCATCAAGAGGTTTATTAACTGGTAGTGTTGTAAATAATCATATAATCATCGGATCAAAGAGTTTCAATAATAGAACACCTATTGATGATTACCAAAACAAAGCAAATGCTGGCGAATTAAATAAATGGTGTTGTTTATCTATCTATTGGAGTATTCCAGGAGGAGTAAATAAATCAAGTGTTTGGTGAAATGGTAAGAAACTGTGTGATTTTAATGTCAGATCATTAGTATGGAGTGAACTCCTTTTCAATCTTTTCATCACTGAATTTTGGTTTTGAATGCTTCCATACTGAAACAACCTTATACCTTGAACCTTTAATCTTTTCGTCCAGCTCCAGTGTTTCTTGATATCACTGCCTATCTCTCTCTGTTCTTTTTAAATCTAAACAAGGAGAGCCATGGCATTTACAACCGTGAAATTGATAGACAGCCCTAGTTTAAGATTTGTAACCATCAATGAAAACCACCTTTTGTCCACCATCAAACATCGTCCACCACGATGTCCAAATAAAGGGTGATGAATGTGTGTAGATATCTGCTCAGACTGCTTTTCAATCCACCTACAGCCAGTATATCTAAATTGAGTATTACCCTCATAAAATATCTTTTCGGAACTGTTCCTGGTGTGTTTAAATTTTTCACCCTCACAAATCAACTTTGAAACAGATATAAGTAAAGTGGGAAGGATATGGTCCATAATTTAACTCATGGAATGATTTTGGTGATGTTGTCTAAAGTATTTTTAATATATTTCTTTTGTCAAGTAAAAGATTACATGGTTTTCTTATTCATACAATGGCGACACACTTAGTTCATGTAGGATAGAATGTGTTTCATGTCTTTTCTCAAACACGACTCTTAGGTTCCAAGTGTTTTTACAATCGAGTTTATTTCCTGCTTTTTTCCACGATTAATCAAATGGCTTTTTGTTTTTTTATCTGATTTAGTAATCTTCTTTTTGAAACCAGAATGGATTTCACAGACTCGGTTATACTTTTTAACTTTTATAACGAGCTGGAATTCTTCATGTGATATCATTTCGTCGTTCAATGCTGCACTCACTAAACACGCAATTGAGTTTTGTTTAACTTTACCCTGTACTTTATCCCCATCTTGTTTCTAAGCTTTTGTTCTAAGTTTACTAATAGCAATCTTTATGCTATCACTTGTTATGGCATAAGCAGATGCCACACCCATTATGATAGGAACAGCTGGAGTACCAACCAGAGAGGCCAGAAAACCAGTGCTGACACCACCAAGTATTACTGCTGTTACTGTCTAACTACTATCCACACTGTCAAATACATTTACTGCTCGTTGATATTTTTACCAAAACCTTTTCGAGTGTTTATTTCATTTAAAAGCTCGTCGTTTAATCGAAGAATTTGCTTATGATATTACGTGCGTTGCTTGCTAATTTTGTTGACTATTATAAAGTTGGGAAACGTGTTACGAAACAAAGCCCTCCTTTTGGAAGCACAAGATCTAAAAAAAGTCTGGGCTATTCTCTACAATAATAACTGAATACACTTTAGCTATTTAAGGTATGAAGATTATACACAACATGGCGATAAGCAACCTAAGATTAGGAAACTAACCGAGTGGGACTCTCAATCCCCGAATTTTTGGAGCACCAGACTCCTGTGGTAAAGAGAAACATGTTAGGTATCTAACCTCGCCTGTGGTTAGACATCTATTATCAGTTACACAAAACTAAAGCTCTCCGAAATTGGCGAGATTTCTAGAATTCTTATCCTGGTACATGGACACTACAAGACACAATAAGGACATGACAGGACAAATAGAAGTGTGGACGTCTTCGACGTTTTGTCTTACATCCCTTATATAACCTTTTTTCACCCATATTGTGCATTTTTTATAGTTTTATTGTTGGTGTGACCCTGTTGAGGTGATGTTCTAAAAACCTGAGTATAGGACCCGTCACTTGCTACTGTGGAAAGAAAAAAAGACTACGTTTTATTACGAATGATCAAAAGGTCACTTGCAGTGACCCAATAGCAAAAATAGAAAGTAGAATATCGTTGACATTTTAGGGAATTTTTAATTGGTTAAAAATTTCTTTGTGCTTTCCGAGCAGTTCGAAAAGTCACTGCAATACCAAAGTACCTCCCGATCATGACGTCATTGTTATTCTGATGTCATCTTACACCTTCACTCTCTTCAGACACAGTCATCAGTACCAAATACTTGACGCCAAGAGATCCGCGCTATGAAAATGAAAAATACAAATTAGTTATGTCCACAATACATCCAGGGCATTTGTACTGCTACAAGCGAGCTGTAAGTTTCATCGACATTCACGCAGTCTGTCGTTATACTAACCATACTCATAAACTAAACTGCTCAATGCATGGTGAGCCTAAGAGATCTCACTTTGCCCACAAAAAGCTAATTTTCGAGTCAAGCAGCAAGCACAATTCATTTCAATGTATTCTGGCAATATCTGGTGGTGTATTACACTTCTTAAAGAAGATGACTGTTTCTTTCCTTTTGTATCTGAAATTCCAGTTGTACAGATTGAATGAATTTAAAACATTGTCCTAGGTCTAGAATCGTAGTTTTAAAACCAATCTTGGAGCTCCGATAAAATCAAACATCGAGAAGAAGACTTTAAACAAGAGGACTTTGTCCTTTACTTTTCGTATTTTCATTTATTATTTATTTATTCAAAGAATCACTTAGTACACGTAGTTTTTCTAAGAAACTTAAGTATGGTCCAAATAGCTAAAAGTTTCTTAAAAACATGGAAATTTCAATAGTCAAAGTTTGTTGACAAAATCTACCAGATTTTCTTTTTCTTCTTCTTCCTGCGGTCTTGTTCCATCGCTAGGACGGGTCGGCCGCTCGACACAGTCTGCGCCACTTTCCGCGCTCCTTGCATTCCTCCGGATTTTCTCCAACTTGCCTCATGTCTTCCCTTACAACATCTCTCCATCTCAGCCTCTGCCTGCCTCTGACAAAATCTACCAGATGGGTAATAACAAAAAGCTCATCAATTTTTGGACAAAATACAAACACTAAACNGGACGGGTCGGCCGCTCGACACAGTCTGCGCCACTTTCCGCGCTCCTTGTAGTCCTCCGGATTTTCTCCAACTTGCCTCATGTCTTCCCTTACAACATCTCTCCATCTCAGCTTCTGCCTGCCTCTGACAAAATCTACCAGATCTTCTTTTTCTTCTTCTTCCTGCGGTCTTGTTCCATCGCTAGGACGGGTCGGCCGCTCGACACAGTCTGCGCCACTTTCCGCGCTCCTTGCAGTCCTCCGGATTTTCTCCAACTTGCCTCATGTCTTCCCTTACAACATCTCTCCATCTCAGCCTCTGCCTGCCTCTGACAAAATCTACCAGATGGGTAATAACAAAAAGCTCATCAATTTTTGGACAAAATACAAACACTAAACAAAAATTTACAGCTGAAGATATTCCTTGTGAAATAAAGTCACATTGGGAGAATTTTTACATCATAAACCTTGTTTTACTCCAAATAATCATATGAATAATTTCCATAACGACTTCTCATTTTGTCAAACGTTACATTAAATTATGTGGCTGTACCTGTATTGCATCCATTTTCGTAAAAAACGCGCAATTGTTTCCCAACCAAATGATTGTTCAAGTCCCGATCATTCTCATTATCTTCTTTGAGACCACAATCCTCCTCTAATCTTCTTCCGGGATTTAATCTGGGCATTGTGCCGAATGCTCGAGTATTTCACATTCGATGTGATTGGAGGCTGATGTTATTGGAAGTGATGGTGGCACTTTGTATCCAGGCAAACCTTCAAGAGTAATTTTATCATCATCAGTGAAGATTTTCCTTGTAAAACAAAGTCAGTGACTAAACGCCCAGTGCGCAGAAAACATAGATATCTCTAATCCTTGTTTTGGTTTGACTGAAGTGTTTTATGTGTCCCCAAACCAGTGACTAAGTATTATACGTCTTTCTTCTGCAGTCAACTTCAGTTGTCATGTTCCCAGCAATATATAAATAATTTCGTCAGCTTTAAGCCATTGCTGTTGATCATTATCTGTTAACTTTTTAAAGAGTTGGCCAAATCCAAAATCTACAGGTTTTCCTATTTTAGTTTTCTCCATACCATACGATTGCATCAATTTGGCTCACCTCAGATTTTAATAAATCACTCAGCTGTCCTTGCAAATTGTTCCAGACAAGTTTAACTTCATTTACGTGACTAGTATCAGGCTTTAATGTTCTTTTCACTAAATCTATACAGAGTTGAGTATCTATCCGAGCGTTTATTTTCCAATATACATCGATATCCAATTGATAGGCTGGTTTTTCATTAGCTGAATTCTTGGATCCTGTTCCACCAAAAATCACAGCAATGTGGATTTTATCACTGATGAAACTAAAAGATACACTGCCGTTTCCCTTAACCATTGTTAGGGATGCTTCTGCACACTTTGCGGTCACGTCGATGTTTTTAAGAAACGCTAACTTCAAGCTTCATTTATGACCAATTACAAACGCTAGACAAACGTGGACAGCATTTAGCGTTTGTTCAGCCTTAAATCGTCAGAATTAGCTTTATTTCTTCCTTTTTTAATTAGTACTTCTCTCTATGTACAGTGTTATTTCACCGAGACATGAGCAAATGATTCTTTGTGTACACGGCGCTTTTTTTGCACACAACGTCGATTGATCTCTTTCGCGATTAAACTTGTAACGGCACTTTTTCCCATGCGTTTGGAATTAGGATTAATTACTGAGCATTGAACGTTATTTTCTTGTGTGTACACCTTTTAAAAACGCAGAAAAACCTTATTATATAGCTGACCAACGATTTTACGGTGTTTGTTGTTGATACGATTTTGCTTCAGCGATCTTCTGTGTTTAGATGCAGCTGCTTCAATAAAGGCTTTGGAATCTTTATTCCATGTTGATACAGTTAACGTGCCAATTCTATTGTCAATTGCAATATCTGTTGCAAATTTTTTTCAACCCAACTGTTCAATAATTCTAATTTGGAACAGAAAGTCTTATTTTGTACGCTTACCAGTAGTATGTGACGGGTGTTATCGTCTGGTTTTCAGTAAAAAACAGAGTCAAACAAAGCATAAAACTGGGGGGAAAATGCATAACATTGTTTCAAAAGGTTATAAAAGGAGTGTAAGGAAAACGTCAAAAATCTTTCAGAAGGCGATCTCCTCAATTAGAAATTCGTAACCTGATTTGTGGTTACATATTTGTAAATTACGTTGTTGCTGTCAATGTTTGAGTGAGAAGAGAAAATATAAAAGCGAGTTTGATGTTTTAGTGCTCGGTCTCATTAATGCAGGAAAAAGTGCAATAATTTCGAAACTGTGTAATGAACCAATCTCCGATATCGAACCGGAGGAGCCGTGGCTTAATGGTTAGTACAACTGTACAGTAACCAGGAGTTCCGGGTTCGATTCCCCGAGCTGTCTAGGAGAATTTGGAAGAGAAAAGAAAAAAAGCCATTGGTTGGCGTAAGGAAAAGCATCCGGCCAAGAAATTCCTCACTGCCAAATAAAAGTCCTTTAAAAGGGCACCGTCTGAGCCCCAATTCCTGGGGAAAAATGACATTAAAACTATATACATATATATGTATATATATAAAGGAGTGCTATGTGTATTTCATGGAAAGCACCAATTCCTTATCGTAGTTAGAGCTCAACCCTAACTTGTTCTGCGTTTAAGTTACAATGTGGTTATCATCAAATCTAAAACCTGTGTTTCGTACTTTATCAACAGAACCTTTTAATGCAGCTAAATATCGTTTTCATGTCATGTGATTCTGCTTTTTGCTAATATCTTTACAGCTAAATTTCATCCTTCATGTTTTCATCTTCAACGTAACAACATTTACTAGCCAAAGCAATAACTTTCGTTCCACAAAATTCTACTTTGAAACGCCCCGGTGTTCCATCATGGTATTTTGATGTNGTGTAAGGAAAACGTCAAAAATCTTTCAGAAGGCGATCTCCTCAATTAGAAATTCGTAACCTGATTTGTGGTTACATATTTGTAAATTACGTTGTTGCTGTCAATGTTTGAGTGAGAAGAGAAAATATAAAAGCGAGTTTGATGTTTTAGTGCTCGGTCTCATTAATGCAGGAAAAAGTGCAATAATTTCGAAACTGTGTAATGAACCAATCTCCGATATCGAACCGGAGGAGCCGTGGCTTAATGGTTAGTGCAACTGTATAGTAACCAGGAGTTCCGGGTACGATTCCCCGAGCTGTCGAGGAGAATTTGGAACTTTACAAAGAAAAAAAAAGCCATTGGTTGGCGTCAGGAAGGGCATCCGGCCAAGAAATTCCTCACTGCCAAATGAAAAGTCCTTTAAAAGGGCACCGTCTGAGCCCCAATTGCTGGGGGAAAATGACGTTAAAACTATATACATATATATACATATATATACATATACATATACATATACATATATATATATATATATATATATATAAAGGAGTGCTATGTGTATTTCATGGAAAGCACCAATTCCTTATCGTAGTTAGAGCTCAACCCTAACTTGTTCTGCGTTTAAGTTACAATGTGGTTATCATCAAATCTAAAACCTATGTTTCGTACTTTATCAACAGAACCTTTTAATGCAGCTAAATATCGTTTTCATGTCATGTGATTCTGCTTTTTGCTAATATCTTTACAGCTAAATTTCATCCTTCATGTTTTCATCTTCAACGTAACAACATTTACTAGCCAAAGCAATAACTTTCGTTCCACAAAATTCTACTTTGAAACGCCCCGGTGTTCCATCATGGTATTTTGATGTCCATAATATTCCTGCAGAAAAGTACAAATACTTGAGTCCATATAACCGTTCAGGTTTGGAACTAGATTTTGATAAATAACCTGGAAAAATCACAATTTCATGTCCTACCCTATTACAAAGTAGATGGTGTATCCACTCAACACGATGCTGAATATGTCATATACAAGGTAATAGGCACTGTTTACAAAAATAGGGCTGATGGTAAAATGGTAAAAAGTCTAGATGAATAATATAATAATATGATATGTCGAATTGGAGAATTTAGAGTTCTCATTGACACAAAACAAAAACGTACGTTAAGTGTAGAATGGCATTATGAATTAAGCGATGAGTTGTACAAACTCGTACGTAAGCATTTCCAGAAACGTAGAGTTCCGGTATCTAAAATTGATGACACTTGGCCTGTTGACCTTTTAGAGATTGCAAAAGTTATCTAAGTAAAGCAAAGGATGTAGGTAAAGTGGTTTTGGATTGATTAGCAATAAATACAATTTTGAAAATGGGAGAAATTAATAATCCCTTGCTTCGTGCTTTACGAATACATGCTGACACAATAGTTTGTGACAGTAAATTTGATGAAAAAGTGGGTGCAAACAACCATCAATTAGATTAATGGACTCTGTCATAAAAATCTATGGCTTCGTGAGCTTGCTGAGTAAACAGTAACTATTAAATCATCTTTAGCGGTGTCAACAGCCTTCCTCTCTACAATCTTAGTTAACCTCCGCTCAGTTCAAAATAAGGAACCACATATTTTTCATTCCCTGTACAAAACACTTCATCATCTCCCTGCTCAATATGCTGTTTGTGATAAACCAAGTAGACATTTTTGTCCATTCACTGATCTGATGTTTACCTTTTGCAGGTATTTTTCTCATACAAATGTGCGTAATCTTGAAGCATGACTTGACCTCAGCAACCAACTGTATTTCTTATCACAAACTAACAATAATTCCTCACACACCAAATTGTCATAGCAACCAGGGTTAGCACTTCCGGATTTAATCTTTAATTAGAAATGTGTTTCGCCAGTTTTGACAACTTTTATCTGCACTTTTATTGTTCACAGGGAACGACCTTAACAAATCGGGATTTCCAAAGTAATCTGTCTGAGCAAGTCTTGCAACCTGCTGTTTGTTCAGAAGGAAGATGCTCAAATAAATAACCCACATAAAGGTTGTTTGTTTATTTGAAAGAATTTGACCACTGTTGTGGATGGCAAATAAGTTTCGACTGTTCTTGTGGCTAGGGTGGTCTTGAGGACTATTTTTGAAGTTTCGCCTCACAATTTATGCCTTATAAATAGATTTTTGGTTGGTGTGACACAATGATGATGTCGTTCTAAAAATCCGTGTATACCACCATTCACATACTACTCTTGTCAACTTTATCAGAGTTGGACTCTTTGAGTTTTTTGTCTCGAGTTTTTCAACTGAAATTATCAAATCGTTAACAATGGAACCACCTTCTTTTTTATTGGTAAACTGTAGATTTTCGAAAGAAATATCCGATTTGTTATTTTTAGGATTTGTAAAGCTTTTTTATGTGACCAAGCTTTGTGCATAGATAAACCTTATTTTGTTTCAAAATTATTTTCACATCTATCATATATATATATATATATATGTATATATATATATATATATATATATATATATATATGTATATATATACATATATACTTGTCTTTCACCACGGTTTAATAACCGCTCCAGTTTCAGGTCGAGGTGAAAGAGTTTTTTTAAATCCATACCTCAAAACCTTTGACTACATGCTATCCCAATATATTGCAAGAATTTGAGTGAACCAATATTAGAATTGAGAAAAAACAACATCTGATTGTGAAATTCGATCTCAAATATGGAAAACAGTAAAGAGATAAGGAAAAAGGAAGAAGAACGACTCGACTTAACAGAACCGCTGCCAATTTAACACGTCAATACCTTCTTTCCACAAGAAAAGCAAAAATAATTTTTTTTTAACAGTTATAAAAAGTTTCTTAACATTCAGGTGCTCAGTAGTGAGACTTTCATTATTTTCAGGGTATTTGAGTATTGGTTTCTATTTTAAAAATCTTATATATTCACATGTTATGCTCTACTAACAAAAAATGCGGCTAATTATAATCGTACAAATATATGTACTCAATCCATCCGCCTCAACAAATCTTTAAAAGATATTTGTACCTTTAAAATACAGTTTGCCACATCCGTAAAACAATAAGAACTCATTATGCCTAGATAAATATATTATACTAAAAAAAGAAATACCGAATTCAATTTGACTATTATTTATACATTAGGAATTGAGCACCACGTTTGAAGATTCCATAACATCTTACAATGAGCTTCCTTTCAGTTTTATACCTTTGGTTTATAACTTGGGTTTTTAAGCTAATAGTTTAATTCAATGAACTAAAAGAGTTATAAATTAAATGTATATTTTAATAACTAATTAAAATAGATGATAGATGATTATAGAAGATTGAAACCAATCATAGATGATTATTCAAGTCACACCCAAGGTCCAATACATATCGCTAACTGTTCAACACAACTCTTGTTTCAAAAAGTAATTAAAATTCAAAAAATATTTATTTAATTTTGATAGAACCGACCAGTGAAGCATCAATTTACCATTCTATTTGTTTCCGACTTAGCCTTGCCACACCCTTGAAAAAACCCCGTATTCATTTGATCGAATCGTTATAGGTGGTAGACTATGGAGTTGGTACATGTTTTTAGAGATAGATCAAGGAGATGGGAAAGATAATTGATAAAAAAGTTTTTAATTAATAGAAAGAAAAACCATTTTGTTATTATTTAGGGGCTTTAGACATTGTAATGATGAGTGTTGTCAAAAAGTGTTGGCATAAATGTATTTGCAAAAAACTGCTTACAAAGGAATGTTTGCATCTTTGGGTATTTCCAAACCACACCCCCTTTGCTATTGATGTATTGGCACTGACTTGAAAGGAAGAAAGATAAAAACTGAGATTACTTTTTACCTCTACGGTTGTTTCCAACTATTCAAAAGTAAGATTGTAGTGCTATCTTAGAGAATCTTAAATAACACCAAGCAAGCATTTTTGAAGGTCTCTGTCTCATTGATCGATGTTACATTGGTCACAAGCCAATTTGTTTGCATTGCTTGATGACGGATGGCCTCGGAGAAATGATTCGCTCTGACTCGTCTTAACAAAGCTAGTTGACAACTTTGACCTACCTCGCATCACCTCAACCTCACATATTCTTTGTTGCCGTCATCAATCTGAATATTGTATACTTATGGCCAATGCTATAAAAGTAACGTCTGGTGGAGTTAATGGTATAACTAGCTTTCAAGATGAAAATACCGCTGCGGTTTTGCAGCGCCAGTAAACGTATCACTTGTATAAAGCAATAAAGACTTTGTAATAACACAGCGGGTCAGTCTTGTAAGAAAATATTGCATTGCTTCTCTTAAAACTACCTTTTGGGTGTCTACCCCGCTCTGTCTACTTTGCAATCAAAATCCATTGTTTCGGATAGAACTTTTTTAAATCACGAATAATTGAGGTTGATCCGAGACTTACTAAATTACTGAATCTCTTCTTAAAAACCGCAATAAAGTTCTTGATAAAGTAAGTACATATACAACATGAATAATAGTTTGTGATTTCTATCATCTGGCTTCTTTGTGTTCATGAAACAAATGAAGAAAATAGATCGGCCTGATCAAAGTCAATGAAGAAACCGCTTTTGTGAACTTTGGTTTATTAGAAGTGAAAAAGAAAAAATTGAAAAGTACCTTTATTGAAAGGATGAGGGTAAAGGAATAGAATGGACTGTTTGTTAGACTTCCCTTGTCACTTTTGGTACCTTGTTGGAAATGTGCTAGAAAACGATTAGCAATTCATTGTTGATAATTATTTCCTCTCAATTTACAAGTGACCAATGTACTCTAAGATAGAATCTTCACACTCTCTCTATCCCTCTTTGTCTGCAGAAAAGTAAGTCAAAGCTTCAGGATTTGAGAGTAAATATTTCATTGTACTTTCTAGTACAAATTTGATCCTAAAACCTCGCATTAATTATCTTTAACATTATCTATAGAATATGATTTTAAATGTATCAACTATACTAGTTTAAGCATTCATCTTTTGGAGGAACAGCAAATGAAAAATTGATTTTTCTGTGACACGATAACTTTATTTTGATGTTAGTATTTCTGTTGTGAAAGTCACAATAGTACCATTGGATTTTCTCTTCAGAAGTAAATAGTTTTTGTGACAATGGCTTTTAACACTACTCCAGTTTCATTATAAATCTAAATATTAGACACACCCACATATACACCCACACATGTACCTATGTATATATATATATATATATACATTTATATACATATATATATACATTTATATACATATATATATACATTTATATACATATATATGTGAATGTATGTGTATATAAGCATGTATATATATATATATATAAACATATACTCAATCGTATTTTACAAATTTCTTTTTTATACCGTTTTACTCCACTATGTTCTAACCTTGCTTTGTTGGGGTTGAGGTCGGAAAAGATTTAATCAGTTATTTTACACTATTTGCTGCTGTATTGTGTTTCTTTTCCCTCAAATAAATATTTCACACGTTTATATTAATAACAATAAATGTAAGAACTAATAGAATCAAGAACAGATGTACTTTATATCAATAAAATTATTTATATATAGTAAACAAATAAATATGTATATAAATATTTGTGTATATTTATATTTTTATATATATTGTATATATAATATATATGACATGTTTTGATGTATATATAAAACTCTTCTGTCGATCTCTTCGTTTCACAACACAATTTGTTTCTATGGGTGTACTTCATATAGCATTCCACCCCCTCGAACAAAAATCAAAGCATCAAGCCAATTTGATTCACTTTTAACCTTTTTTAGCATGACAATGATAAGTTGATATGATATGAGATTTTTTTGTATACTTGTTATTGCCTGTGTTTATTTTTATTTTTTTATATTTTTTATTTATTTTTACTTTATCAATGACTTTAATTTTAAGACCCAGTTTTATTTCGATGCTATTCAAATACTGGCGTACTGTTTGCATCCAGGTCATCTTTGCTCTTCCTTTTTGTCTTTTCACTTTTCTGAGATGTTCTTTAAGGTCTTTTCTTGCTGTTGTTTTGGGAAGCAGTCTTAGCAGATCTGCTAGCCATGTTAGTCTTCTTCCTCTTATCATTTCACTCAATGATTCGCATTTCATACTGGCGTAGATCTCATTGTTGGTAATATTTCTTAGCCGGTTTATTCCAAGAAAGTTTCTTAGACGTCTACATGGGGAAATATCAATTTTGTTTTCTAGCTCTTTCGTTAAAGTCCACAGTTCACGATCGTACAGAAACACATTTGCAACACAGGCATTAGAAGTTCTCAGTTTGATCTCCATACAGGTTTCCTTGCTACTGAAATTGCTGTTGAACCTTTTATAAGCATCAGTTGCCAATACTTCATTCTGCTGAGATATTTTGCTGTAGTGAGTGAAGTTTCAAAAATTTTGCTTTCTTTCTATGCTTTCTTTCCCTTTTTCTCCATGTTATATTCTTCCTTTTTGATTTACTTGTTCTTTGCTTTCTTTCTATGCTTTCTTTCCCTTTTTCTCCATGTTATATTCTTCCTTTTTCGATTTACTTGTTCTTTGCTTTCTTTCTATGCTTTCTTTCTCTTTTTCTCCATGTTAAATTCTTCCTTTTTCGATTTACTTATTCTTTGCTTTCTTTCTATGCTTTCTTTCCCGTTTTCTCCATGTTATATTCTTCCTTTTTCGTTTTACTTATTCTTTGCTTTCTTTCTATGCTTTCTTTCCCTTTTTCTCCATGTTATATTCTTCCTTTTTCGATTTACTTATTCTTTGCTTTCTTTCTATGCTTTCTTTCCCTTTTTCTCCATGTTATATTCTTCCTTTTTGATTTACTTATTCTTTGCTTTCTTTCTATGCTTTCTTTCCCTTTTTCTCCATGTTATATTCTTCCTTTTTCGATTTACTTATTCTTTGCTTTCTTTCTATGCTTTCTTTCCCTTTTTCTCCATGTTATATTCTTCCTTTTTGATTTACTTATTCTTTGCTTTCTTTCTATGCTTTCTTTCCCTTTTTCTCCATGTTATATTCTTCCTTTTTCGATTTACTTATTCTTTGCTTTCTTTCTATGCTTTCTTTCCCTTTTTCTCCATGTTATATTCTTCCTTTTTGATTTACTTATTCTTTGCTTTCTTTCTATGCTTTCTTTCCCTTTTTCTCCATGTTATATTCTTCCTTTTTCGATTTACTTATTCTTTGCTTTCTTTCTATGCTTTCTTTCCCTTTTTCTCCATGTTATATTCTTCCTTTTTGATTTACTTATTCTTTGCTTTCTTTCTATGCTTTCTTTCCCTTTTTCTCCATGTTATATTCTTCCTTTTTCGATTTACTTATTCTTTGCTTTCTTTCTATGCTTTCTTTCCCTTTTTCTCCATGTTATATTCTTCCTTTTTGATTTACTTATTCTTTGCTTTCTTTCTATGCTTTCTTTCCCTTTTTCTCCATGTTATATTCTTCCTTTTTCGATTTACTTATTCTTTGCTTTCTTTCTATGCTTTCTTTCCCTTTTTCTCCATGTTATATTCTTCCTTTTTGATTTACTTATTCTTTGCTTTCTTTCTATGCTTTCTTTCCCTTTTTCTCCATGTTATATTCTTCCTTTTTCGATTTACTTATTCTTTGCTTTCTTTCTATGCTTTCTTTCCCTTTTTCTCCATGTTATATTCTTCCTTTTTGATTTACTTATTCTTTGCTTTCTTTCTATGCTTTCTTTCCCTTTTTCTCCATGTTATATTCTTCCTTTTTCGATTTACTTATTCTTTGCTTTCTTTCTATGCTTTCTTTCCCTTTTTCTCCATGTTATATTCTTCCTTTTTGATTTACTTATTCTTTGCTTTCTTTCTATGCTTTCTTTCCCTTTTTCTCCATGTTATATTCTTCCTTTTTCGATTTACTTATTCTTTGCTTTCTTTCTATGCTTTCTTTCCCTTTTTCTCCATGTTATATTCTTCCTTTTTGATTTACTTATTCTTTGCTTTCTTTCTATGCTTTCTTTCCCTTTTTCTCCATGTTATATTCTTCCTTTTTCGATTTACTTATTCTTTGCTTTCTTTCTATGCTTTCTTTCCCTTTTTCTCCATGTTATATTCTTCCTTTTTGATTTACTTATTCTTTGCTTTCTTTCTATGCTTTCTTTCCCTTTTTCTCCATGTTATATTCTTCCTTTTTCGATTTACTTATTCTTTGCTTTCTTTCTATGCTTTCTTTCCCTTTTTCTCCATGTTATATTTTCCCTTTTTGATTTACTTATTCTTTGCTTTCTTTCTATGCTTTCTTTCCCTTTTTCTCCATGTTATATTCTTCCTTTTTCGATTTACTTATTCTTTGCTTTCTTTCTATGCTTTCTTTCCCTTTTTCTCCATGTTATATTCTTCCTTTTTCGATTTACTTATTCTTTGCTTTCTTTCTATGCTTTCTTTCCCTTTTTCTCCATGTTATATTCTTCCTTTTTCGATTTACTTATTCTTTGCTTTCTTTCTATGCTTTCTTTCCCTTTTTCTCCATGTTATATTCTTCCTTTTTCGATTTACTTATTCTTTGCTTTCTTTCTATGCTTTCTTTCCCTTTTTCTCCATGTTATATTCTTCCTTTTTCGATTTACTTATTCTTTGCTTTCTTTCTATGCTTTCTTTCCCTTTTTCTCCATGTTATATTCTTCCTTTTTCGATTTACTTATTCTTTGCTTTCTTTCTATGCTTTCTTTCCCTTTTTCTCCATGTTATATTCTTCCTTTTTCGATTTACTTATTCTTTGCTTTCTTTCTATGCTTTCTTTCCCTTTTTCTCCATGTTATATTCTTCCTTTTTCGATTTACTTATTCTTTGCTTTCTTTCTATGCTTTCTTTCCCTTTTTCTCCATGTTATATTCTTCCTTTTTCGATTTACTTATTCTTTGCTTTCTTTCTATGCTTTCTTTCCCTTTTTCTCCATGTTATATTCTTCCTTTTTCGATTTACTTATTCTTTGCTTTCTTTCTATGCTTTCTTTCCCTTTTTCTCCATGTTATATTCTTCCTTTTTCGATTTACTTATTCTTTGCTTTCTTTCTATGCTTTCTTTCCCTTTTTCTCCATGTTATATTCTTCCTTTTTCGATTTACTTATTCTTTGCTTTCTTTCTATGCTTTCTTTCCCTTTTTCTCCATGTTATATTCTTCCTTTTTCGATTTACTTATTCTTTGCTTTCTTTCTATGCTTTCTTTCCCTTTTTCTCCATGTTATATTCTTCCTTTTTCGATTTACTTATTCTTTGCTTTCTTTCTATGCTTTCTTTCCCTTTTTCTCCATGTTATATTCTTCCTTTTTCGATTTACTTATTCTTTGCTTTCTTTCTATGCTTTCTTTCCCTTTTTCTCCATGTTATATTCTTCCTTTTTCGATTTACTTATTCTTTGCTTTCTTTCTATGCTTTCTTTCCCTTTTTCTCCATGTTATATTCTTCCTTTTTCGATTTACTTGTTCTTTGCTTTCTTTCTATGCTTTCTTTCCCTTTTTCTCCATGTTATATTCTTCCTTTTTCGATTTACTTATTCTTTGCTTTCTTTCCTTACGTTTTTAAAAACTGCATTGTTGGATTAACCGCTTCTTCTCAATAGACAACTAGCTAATGCAGTGTTGCGTATGAAGCAACAATTTGAATGTGGTTAAAATAAAAGCTGTCCGATTTTGAAGCTACCTGCTGGCTCAGTGGGTAGAGAATTTGGCAAATAATTCCGTTGATATTGAGATCTGAACTCATGGTTTATAGGCTTTTCTCGAAAAACATTAGTTGTAACTAAAGGAGTAATAAAAAGAGGTTTGCATTTGCCTCGTTTTTCAGTTTTTAGATACAAAAGTGTTGTCATCACGTTTTCAACAAAAACCTTTTAAGGAATGTAAAAGGGAGAAGATTAGAAAGTAGAAGAGCGAGGGTTGGATCCCTTGCAAAAAAAATGACAAATCAAGTTTCATTGTCCACTTAAACTATTACTGAAGTACTTGGCACAAAAACCATGCATAAGGCTGGGTGGAGATGTCATAAAAAATGGACGATTAATTTGAAACGTTGGTGGAACGACGATGGAACCTTTAGAATGACACAGCAGGGTAGCTACCTTCCTGCTAATATCAAAAAAGCATTAAGGTATAAATATTACTAGTATGACCGTCTATTCTTATTAATCAATGTATTAATATAAGCATAAATAAGAAATGCTCAAACGAACAATACAAATCTTAACAAGGTCATTTCCTGATTAATTCATGAGAGTGTTTTAACTTAAAACAACAAAACTCTTTTTTTCAGCTTTCGGGGTCTAGAACTGGGGTTGCAACCTATTACAAGGGCGAGTTATTCGTATGTTCGACTCCTATCTTCAACCTGACAGTGGGAGGAGTATCTCTCCAAACTTAGCTCAGAAAAAGCTTACGACTCAATGCATGAAAACTATTCCAAACTGTTTCTTGTCAGTTATTTCCTTTGCCGCAGCTCTAGGACATACCTTGTCTTCTTAAAAGTCATTTTATCTGTATTTTTTTTCTTTTTGTAAGAACTTGTTTCACCAGGATTTCAAATTCTCGATTTTTGTAAAGTAATTCCAGCTTGCAATCACTATTAGTATGAGAGGAACAAAATTTCGGGAAGTAGTTGAAGATATTTCGCTATTTTCATGTTGGACTTTTTAAATCTGGAATTATGGTCACTTAAAGCATATGTTAAAAGGTCAGTAAAAAATAAATAGTTATTGATTCTGGTTATGACATATCTGACACAGTTGACACGTTATATGACATATCTGACTTAGTTGACCCATCATATGACATGTCTGACACAACTGACATACCACCTGACATAACTGACACACCATTTGACATTTCTGACATATCTGACATATTTGACATATCATGGCATATCTATCATATCATGTAGCACATCTGTCATGTGATTTGACAGTTAATGACGCACTTGGCATCTCATCATTTGTAATTAGAAAGGTGATCCTCCATCAAATTGATTACAGCAATCTTCTGTTTGTCTGTCTTTAGGAAATTTGTTTTCATTCCGATTTTTACAACCTAAATCCTATGCCAGCAATCTAGTTCTCTGGCAACCAACTGAAGGGCAACCAAGCAGTGGAAGCAAAAAGTTGACGTATGTGGATAATCTGCTGCAAGATACTGGAATAACAGCAGTTGAAGAACTGAGAGTGGCAATGAAAAACAAAACCCAGAGGCGAGCTCGTGTCAGCGATGTGGTGCGTCCTGAAAGACTGCTGAGGTGAGATGAGGTAAATCCTACGATATTGAAGCATGGTTAGGTTCAATTCATGTTTTCGGCAACTTTTTATGATTTCTCTTAAATTTCATTTTTTAGATAACATTTTAAAGAAATTATTGATTCTTGTGTTATATATTTCCTTATTCCAGACATACTGAGTTCGTACTTTGCCCCCCTAGATGTGTAATCTTCAAAACAGAAACAAATTTTTTAATACCTTATCTCAGCTCCTATTCAATATTCACTACGTGGACTGCTTCTCTTCCTAACTACCTGGATGAATTTTTAAATCCCACATTGTTATTCAAAAGCGCCATACTTGATTTGTATATATTAAGATTATTATTTTTGACCAACTGGTTGCAAACATGTAATTTTTTCCCCAAACGTTTGTACTATCTTTTTAGCCAAAATACATACACACACACACACACACACACACACACACACACACACACACATATATATATATATATATATATATATTCCCATAAGATGTATTATTTCCACAGCTATATCACATTTCAAGAAACCCCCCCCCCTCTCTCATCCCTATTTGTTGTTTTGTTCTTCAGTCCAACATTGTACGATAATGTTGTACTACAATTTTTAATCGTGATATTTCTGTGTTACATTTTCTTCTATTTGTTTTAAACATAAATTTAATTTTTCTTTGTAGGTATAATCTGGTTGTAATCGTGTCCGACATTTGTCTCTGATCGAGCTAGTTTCGCGTCAGAGATTCAAGAATAGAGCAACGTTGTTGGTTTAATTTTTATCGCACATTTGTCTGTTCTGATGATATTTTTATGAATTTTCAAAGTACGTTTTCATCCATCTCTGTCTCCATGTCTATATTCATCTTTGCGTCTATCTTCTTCTTTGGATTTCGGCTGCTTCCTGTTAAGGGTCGCCACAACGGAACACACGCCTCCTTTTTGTGCGGTCTGCAGCATCTTCCCTTCTCACTCCAATCCCCTTCATGTCCTCTTTTATAATCTCTTTATTATCTTTATTATATTATCTTTATTATCTATCTCTATGTCTATTATATCTACTATATTTGTATCTATATAAATACTGATATAGATATAGATATATAGAAACAGAACAAGAACATTTTGGCATTTCTTGAATACTTCGCACTGCATGGTTTTCAAGATGCTTTAAGTGATAGCATTGATTTAAAAGTAAACAGAATAAAATCAAGGAAGGGAAACAACAACTCTGCTACAAGAGAGAGAGACATCTAGATTGAAAACGCAAGCGAAAAATAAAATAAGAAGGAAAGGGGTAACGATGTTGAAGTCGAAACAGAAGTAATATAGGTTGGAACAACAATTCATTAAAAACGTGTCGAGCGCATCCACAAAAAACTTGTATTAATGCATTATGATGATGATGATGATGATTATAATGATGATTATTATTCAGGTTGCAAAACAATAAAAGTACGGTTGGTGTCTACCTTTGGCGGATAAGATTAGTCGGTGAACTTTTTTTTACTTTGCCCTCTTTAACCCGAGCGTGTTTCTTTGTGTTTTTATCAATCCATCCATTCTTTTTTCTCTCCTTCGTACATTTTCCCACATCTCGTGAGGTCACTTGGCAAAGCAAATGAAGTTTCAATCCAATTTAAAATCACGTGACTTTTATTTTAAACCATTTTTTTTTGTCTGCATGGGTTAACGTTGTTTGTGTGAGCGAATAGCGGCTGTTACTTTTGAGCACTTTCAAATGAATGTCAGTATCAAATGAATCAGTTGGTCAGTCTGTCAATATCGATTAATAATCTCACAGGTGTGAGTAATATTCACAATTGGTTTGAGAACTGATAGCTTTCATAACTTTTCTCTCCTCTCTCACGGTTATTGACCAAATATTCCACATAATCTTTTAATAACAAACTGCTTCTTGAACTTGACAGGATTTTGATGTGAGTGTAGATCGTAGGAGTTAAATTCTGATAAGTTAAAGCAAAGCCGTCAAATAGTCATTGAAAATATATCGCTTCTGAATCATCCCGCTAAATACATAGAGTGCAGCCATTTTTTGACATACAAATAACTCTAGAAGCGACTCTTTGTTGATACAAATCATCGTTTGTTCGTAAGAAACTTGAGAGAAAGCTCTTATCGGCAAGTTCAATGCCAAGTGGCTCTATATAATGTAAAGATGACACCTAATTGAGAATTATTTTCTATTTCTGTTGCCAAGCCTATAAAAAAGTTGGTCTACATTTGAAAGTCTTATATATTCACTCAATAAAAAACTCAATTGACCAAATCAATTGAAAGTTATAATTCTCTTTCACGGAAATAACATTTAATCAAAACTAAAAAAAAAATGTTGCAAAGATGAATGAACTGATTCTCTTACACAACAGTTATGAGAATAGAATGTCGCAGATCACGTGACAGGATCTACCTCGTGGTTTGACATTTCCATTTAAGTTAAGATTATAACTTATTAAATGTCATGCATTCGATAATAAATGCCAGATATTTTATTATATATACTGGTTTATATGGTTGATTAGAAAAACCACTCATCTATACTAATATTAGCTTGTTTATCTAAGAGATAAAATTGAAAAAAATATCTACAGCAGAAGTACTGTTCAATTGACTAAAATTAATTTTTGAGTAGGACGCATTTTACAGCTTTACAAGTGTTTTCAATGCTTTACAAGTACTATACAAGTTTCATAAATACAGATGTTTTGTATATCCTTTTCAAGGCATTTTGGAATAATTAAAAAGTTTTTTACAAGTATTTCACAAGTATTTTACAAGTATTTCACAAGTATTTTACAAGTATTTCACAAGCATTTTACAAGTATTTTACAAGTATTTCACAAATATTTTACAAGTATTTCACAAGGATACTAGAAATGTCTTACATTCATTTTACAGGCTTGACAAAGGAGTCATCCAAGATCAAACAAAACTTAAACTAAAATAATACTTGTTAACGTTGATTATGAAATAGTCTTACTCGATTACTTTCTTGAGTAGATTTAACCTGTGCTAGCTTTTTGTCTTCCAATCTTTTATCTCAAGTTTTCAACAAGTCTTTTTCATCTCAGGTTAATTATTTCTTTTCCTAACACTGTTGATGTTGTGAAGTATTTATCCTTCTTAAATTTGATCTTTATATGAAAGAGTTAACTCTCAATATAATCTAAGAAACGACTGTATTATCAATTTCCTCCGATATCTATGTCAATAAGAGAGAGGAGACACGCTCGTTGACCATTACTGGAGAAACAAATCAGAACTTGCGAGTAACACCTTGTTAATAAACCCTACACACAATAATAGTTCAGTTGATAGACCCTATTGTACCTCGACGGACTTGATGACGACTCTAGATTCCATCTAAAAGGCCTACCAACAGCGGTGAATGATAGAGAAAGTTGGAAGAAACGAATCAAACAAATCCGAAAAATATTCTCGACCCGTTGATGATAATCTAAGTTTCTTTTTACTTTCACTTGAAAACTATTTATTATACCCGATAGATATTACTAGATATTTATTTCTGTTGTAAATTATATATATATTTACTGTACAACGTACCTATCGTAAACAATTTACACAGCAAATAAAACGTGGATTTGTAGAAGGTGTCCAGTCCAAGATCATAGATGCAGTACTTGGTGATCTATTGCTGAGGAGGAAGTTCTGACAGTTGAAAGTAGGGAGCTTGATACCAAAAGCAAATAACAATGACAATCTTTGCACAATGTTGTTAATAGATTTTCAAATTTGAAACACACGTTTCTAATCATTATTAACCGTGTTATTTCCTTTTAATGAACTTTAAGTAAAAAGCCAATATTATTTTTTCTTAGTAGCTGCTTTTTCGTCACTTTTCCTTTTGCTCAACTTATAATGCAAAANGACCATTACTGGAGAAACAAATCAGAACTTGCGAGTAACACCTTGTTAATAAACCCTACACACAATAATAGTTCAGTTGATAGACCCTATTGTACCTCGACGGACTTGATGACGACTCTAGATTCCATCTAAAAGGCCTACCAACAGCGGTGAATGATAGAGAAAGTTGGAAGAAACGAATCAAACAAATCCGAAAAATATTCTCGACCCGTTGATGATAATCTAAGTTTCTTTTTACTTTCACTTGAAAACTATTTATTATACCCGATAGATATTACTAGATATTTATTTCTGTTGTAAATTATATATATATTTACTGTACAACGTACCTATCGTAAACAATTTACACAGCAAATAAAACGTGGATTTGTAGAAGGTGTCCAGTCCAAGATCATAGATGCAGTACTTGGTGATCTATTGCTGAGGAGGAAGTTCTGACAGTTGAAAGTAGGGAGCTTGATACCAAAAGCAAATAACAATGACAATCTTTGCACAATGTTGTTAATAGATTTTCAAATTCAAAAGTATAGGAATTATCAATAACGTCGTAAAGAAAAAATAAACCTTTCAAAGATAACATGTACGATAAAAACATTGTGGCATATCAAAATTTGTTTCAAATAAATGAACCAACAATGAGCATATATTTCTCTGACAATATATTTCGGATTTTTAAACTTTTTCT
Source organism: Morbakka virulenta (assembly GCA_003991215.1). Taxonomy (NCBI): domain Eukaryota; kingdom Metazoa; phylum Cnidaria; class Cubozoa; order Carybdeida; family Carukiidae; genus Morbakka; species Morbakka virulenta. Next base: position 157,971 of record RDPX01000619.1, on the reverse strand, counting down.
TTTATTGCTTTTAGACCTGAAGATGGATTAAAAATCCGAAATATTTTGTCAGAGAAATATATGCTCATTGTTGGTTTATTTATTTGAAACAAAGTTTAAAAGATACGTAAGAGATTTTGAAGTTTAAAAAAAATCATTAAAAACATCATTAAGATCAACTGTTCTTGCAAGTTTGCATTCCAACATGCATGATCAAATCACCTATCTTGGGTATTGTCATGATAATGCGCACGAAGATGCTTATCAGTTGAAGCTCCTTAAAAGAATGTTCTGGTGATGAAGCTGCAAAGGACAAAGCACAACATTTTCTCAGTGTAGTGAAAACATTGTTGGTCTTCCAGTTTTAATTTTGCCAGTTTATTAAAAAAGCACGCAAATCAAGCTCTTTTTCTACGACATTTACGACATGCAGGGTTTTGAGGTGTAAAACCGTGCATTTTCATACACATTGCCGTAAAATACTTCTTGCATTAAAAATCTCATCAAAAGATAGCTCTTGATACTGTAACAGGAAAGAAAAGAGGTCATTTATGGACCATGCTGCTTTGTAGATGGATATCGTTATTTTTCCAATTACTCAATCCAAAATAATGTAAAACACTTCGCGTTTTAAAGCATTCTTGTCAATTGCTGCTTTGCTATCAATGGGAATGGAGAGCAATTACACGGGGAACACTCACTTTGTTGTATTAAGAAATACTTTTCTGTAGTCAATTTGAATGTGCAGACTTCAAATCTGAAGTCGATTTTTGTCTGCAAGCTAAAGATTTTATGCAATTTGACATTTTTATTATTTTTTTTCAATTTTTCGTTATAATAGGTAATTCCAATGTCAGCCACAATTCTTTTGTTCACTTGAATCATAAAACGGCATGAAAGTCATTTATGTTTATTTATTAAGGCAAAAGAAACAGAACATTCAAATGTGATTATAGAGTAAATTACACTATTGTTGGCTGTGCCATATTTTCTGATGGCGTTTCTTAGAAAGCATCAGTCTCTATCCCAAAGTTAGATTAGAATCCTTCAGAACATCACCACAGCTGATGGAAGCTTGTAAATTTCTTTTTGTATTTTATTCAGGCAGGAATTTGCGTTTGTGCACTTCATCTGGGCAATTTCGTTTAATGCTCCAGTAGTAGTCAGCCATCATACGTTTCTCCCAGCACTTTTGGTAGGGTTCTTCCATGATCTTCAGGTCTTGGAATCGTTTTCCTTGTTCGTCACTCCGAGCCCCTAGGTTGTCAAGGAATCCATAAAGGTGGCTGTTCAAAAATAAAGCTTGATGCTCATGTTGCACCCGAGATCACGAAAAACGAGGAGCGTTCTGTTTACAAGTTCATCTCTGCCTTATTGTTTCCAAGGAAGTTTTGAACGACTGCCACAAAAGACAACCATGCTGCCTTTTCTAAAGCGGTCATCTTAGCAACAAACGTGGAAGGAACCATTTTTTTTGAATTAGGTTTCGAATATGTGGGCCATCAAACACGCCTGGTTTGATCTTCTTAAATGATAACCATGATAAAGCTATAATGATGTGTTGAAAACATTTACCATCGGTTTCCAGTGCCTTAACAAATTGCTTCATGAAGCCTTATTATTTGATGTGAAAAGGAGGAAAGATGATCTTATCTCTGTTTGCAACTCTTTTATGATATTTGGCAAACCTGCTTCAAGGGTGTCACGAATAGGCCAGTCCTTCTAGATCCAATGTCTGTCTCGTGCTAGGCTTTCCCACATACAGAGGAAACATGGAAGCTTGCTGAAACTTTTCTGTTGACCAAGAAGAAAGTTGACCTTCGTTAAGTCTACACAAATGATCCAATTGTGCTTATGATACTTTAATAAGTCCATGGCCACTCTCATATCATCATAGTCTTCCCACAAATGCACTGAGTGACCGATAGGCACTGCTCCTTTTTGTCAATGGTTCAGTGAATTTTTAGAAGAATCTCAACACAGTTTTAACAATGCATTTTATAGCTTCTCATTCACTGACAAAAGTTAACAACAAAAATCAATATTTTACATTGGAATATCAATGGCGTGGAATAAACAAAAAGTTTCTTGTGATATGAAAACCATATTTACAGTTTTTCACTCATTTGTTTGCAATGATGCGACATGAAATGACTTATAGAGGCACTATTCACTCTAAAATCTTTGATTGTAGAACCTGCGTTCCATTTTAGAGAATAAAATTGGTTTTCAAATTATAGTTGCATTGTTTTCTATAAAATACATTAATCTAATTTTATTGCTTAGCTGGAAAAATTCTACTGTTTCTTCCAATAAAACGCACAGGATTTTGAATCATTGCAGATTGTCTTATGTCAGCGAAAAGCTGGAAAGGAGTATTATCCCTTTTAAGAAGATCCTCACAGTAGCTTTGAATGTTGATGATAAGGATTTTGTTTTTCACTAAACAGTTTTACAAGAGACAATAATTGAGCTCAAAACGAAACCAGTTGATCTTAACCAATTAACAAAGCAAATGAAAGAAAAAATAAATGCCTGGAATCTAACACTTAGAGAGAGAGAGAGAGAGAGAGAGAGAGAGAGAGAGAGAGAGAGAGAGGTCAAATCCTGACGCTGATACCTAAATCTAGGACAATAAGGCATGCATCTAGCTGTTCTGAATTCTCAGAAAATACCATTAGCCAAGCTCAAGAGTTGAAGAATGCTTGTGGCATCATTGCCATTCCAAACAGAAACAACGAAAATATACTCTAAGATAGTACTGTTGAAAATTGATCGTGTTTTTTGATGATCTGTACTTAAGGTTAATCCGTCAGGAAGGATGTTGTTAGTTTCAAAAATCATTTCCAGAAGTAAAAGAGAGAATTCTTATGTAATTTTAAAGGGCTGTCTGCACTTTTTAACAATTAAAAACTTAGAAATGCAGATATTTTTTTTAACCTTTGCCCTCTTTCTCCGAAATGATGTGTTACAGTTAGCTCAAACGGCATACCTTCCATTTGTGTATCTACTATTCACCAAAATGGCATTCTCTAAGTTGAAGCTGTAAAGACCGATTACACATATAAAAAGACGGTGACGATGATTGTATGCGACAACAAAAGCAAAGAATGCATGGATCACAGATGCAGTAAATGCCCAGAAAGAGATCTTCTTCGACTTTTCCTTGAAATCTTCTTCTTTATCTTTCGGCTGCTTCCTGTTACATGTCGCCACAGCGGATCACACGCCTGCATTTGCTGCGGTCAGCAGCATCTTGCCTTCCCATCCCATCCCCATATGTCCTCTTTTATTACATCCTTTCCTTGAAATAACAATGGAAAATGACAAAGTTACTTTTTAACATGGGCAAAGAAAGACAGATCAAAGCTTGTAACCCAAAGGTTGAGCCAATGAACTTATTGGTTTGCTTATAGAATACATTGATGCTATGACATCAAATTCATGCATTCCCAAATATCAGGCAAGATATCTGAAAATTAGAAAAGAAAACTCTATTAAAGATAGTGCCATACTGTTTAGAGACTTTGCAGAAAACTATGTCTCTGTCGTGCAGGATGAGATTCTGTCACTTCCATTGGAGCAAGCAGTATTGTACATTGCACCTAAAAGTAGTCTATTATAAAGAAAACAGAAAAACTAATGTAGAAGACTTTCTGCTTCATATCAGATAGAACATGATACCCTATTTGTTTACAAAATTAAAAGAGAAATGTTGAAAATCATGCCAATGATCATGCTATATATCAACAACGTTGAGTACTTTTCTACTGGATAAGAAGGCTTATACACAATTTACAAACATTTGTTAAATTTGCCCAATCACAAGGCAGATTTAGGCATAAATGGAAGCTGGACTTTTTTGTGGCCAGATATGGCAACTCATTATCTAACTGAATCGAGGATACCCTGAAGAAAATGATTGCTTATCCAAATTTGCAAAGGCCAAATTCTGAACAAATTTTGGAAGTCTCTTCTATGCTTTGATTTTATCAGGAAAATATCAAAGGAAATTAGATCAATTTATTCTGCTTAAAGAAGAGAGCTGCTAAGTGCCACACCATATCTGGCACCAGAAGCTATTATTTCTTAGAGCCAGTGACAAAAAGCATCATAATATACAAGCACACTAGAGAAGACGACAGTTTTGTACGTAACTTTAAAACAACCCCAAAGACAAACAAAAAAGAACGTTTCCCAGATCGAATAAGGTTGAATGACTATGCTGCATGTAGATACAAAGAACAGTTAAGGATTGGTCTTTTAGAGGAACTTAAGAAACAGGGGGACGCTATAGTAAATTTTATCCACCTACCTTGACCATCCTGGCGTTTTCTGTAGCCATCATAACTGGATATCTGCTGGGTTGTCATTAACGAAAATAATTTGCCTGATTCAAGCTCCAGTGTCTGTCACTGGTAAAACATGCAGCATATCTCAAACTGACTTTAAAGCGTAAAGAGAAAGATTTCTCCTTTAATAAAAAACAAAACTGTACCTTACATGATTTTAACTTGATACAAGTTATAAATTTATATGTCAAGTAGTTGAGACATGATAAATAAGTGGATATTTATTAGTAAGCCAAACTAAAAAGGAGTATAACTGCTCAGAATTATCATAAAGGTAATCTTTCTCAAAATGTTTTCGACCAGAAACAATAATTAACATGATATTTTTCTAAAAATTATGTTGGGTGCAAGGGCAAATTGGGACCAAACTTTGACTTTTTTAAAACTTGTGTGTTTTTTTCTATTTTTGAGAACATTGATTTTACTGGTTTTGAGTAGTTGAGAAAATTTTCTTTCAGATGGTGTACAGTAAACTTTTAAACCTTTAAAGAGACATAAAAGAGTTAGATGCACAATGAATTAGGTGCAAAATTAATAGAAATAACATAAACTTTGCATTAACCAATAATTAACACATTGTTTTATTTACAATCTTTGAAGTGTGATTTTCAGATTTTGCAGTGTCAGAGGCTGTAGGTTACCACATTTTTGATCAATGTGTTGTGGAAAAAGGGTTTTTTGATTATCCAAATTGAGAAAACTTTTCAGGAGCCCAAATGTGGACAGGCCACGCCCCAAAAGCCTGCAATGTTTGATGGGCAGAAACTCTGAAACTGGTTGAGACATTGTGTTAAAATTTTGTAAGACTAATGTTTTAAATGATATTAAAAAAATATGAGAAAATCAGCTAAATCCAAGATGTTGGGTTGCGAATTAATAATAAATCTGATGATTTGAAATAGAGAGAGAGTCATGCAGAAAATTAAAAGATTAGGAAAGGGCATATGCAAATGGCCACAAGAAAAATATAAATAATAATAATAATGATAATAATAATAATAATTTTAACTAGATTAATATTACCTATAAAAAGTCTTTATAATTCAGGGATCTTCAGCAGGACTATTTGTAGAAACAGGACTATAAATCTCGGTTAGCAAAAAACCTCTGTCATAGTTTGCCTTGCACAATTAAAACAACTGGAATCGTGAACAACTTTTACACTTCTTTCTACAAAATAAACTACGTTGTTTGGATACACACTTTCAAAAGAAACCTGGGATGAAGCAGATCCTTGTCCACCCCAATGAACAAAAGCACAACTGGACATATTCGTGAACAAAAAGTGGGTAAGTAGTTATCACAGTTTATCACAGCATTTAACTCCTTTTATGATGTAACATGGTTATGCGGGCCAGGAGGCCTTAGGAAGTTAAACGCTCCTACCCTCAATGCATAGTTGCAGGTCACCCTTGGGCAAGGTGTAGTACCTGTTAAGCCTCCCATGCTAGGGTCACGGTGAAGTCATCGGCAGCAGGGTGGCGGATTTCAGACAAGGCGGAGGAGTCTCTAGTAGATCAACGGTTTGGATGAGATGCGGTCGAGCGGATGATCCTAGCAGACAACGGTCGAGTGCAACTGACCATATATAGTATGGCACTGCGGTCAGAAGAGGATTTAAGCCCCACTGACTAAATAGCTTACGTGTATCCATGAGACAGCGCGTACTATATTCTCTATCATGATGACTACAACTTACAGCACCAGGGTTGGAGCCCCTGAAACTACACATCCAGTGGAGCAGAGCCAGCCTGTGGCATCAGCTATAATGACGCCTACCACCCAAACCCTTCTGGGAGGTGGTAGACTGATGGGTGAAGCAACACTGGTCAACCCAGAAAACCAAGATAGAACTAGACGATCAAGCAAGCACAATACCAGGAAGAAAATCATAATCGGGACGTGGAATGTCCGTACTGTATACAGGTTAAGTGCATTGACTGAGGTAACAAATGAGATGCAAGCAAGTAAAACAGATGTGTTAGAGATATGTGAGGCAAGATGGACAGGAAGAGGACATTTCCAAAACAAACCGGTGAGATGATAATCTACTCAGGAGGAAACGAATATCAAAGAGGTGTTGCAGTTATTCTCAATAAAAAGACGAGCAACTTGAACATTAGCTATAAACCTGTCTCAGACAGGATATTAGTCGTGACTATTCCAGCTAAGCCTTTTGACATCTCCTTCGTGCACGTTTATGCGCCAACTAGCTATGCAGATGATGATGCCAAAGAGGATTTCTACAACGCACTTGAGGATACAATCAATGAAGCGCCACGAGATAACATCCTTTTCTTATGTTGAGATTTTAATGCAAAGTTAGGGAAACAGCACTTCCATACATCAAGCGTAGGTTGTTTTGGTATCGGAGATATGAACCAGGAAGGTGAGCGACTGATGAACTTTTGTATAGACAACGACCTAGTAGTCACAAACACCAAGTTTAGACATCACCCTTGTAGG
>RDPX01000619.1:125128-144421 GCA_003991215.1 Morbakka virulenta | reverse complement strand
ATACCAAACCTTTGTCCCATTCCACTAAGAAACTGCTGATACGTATACCAAACCTTAGTCCCACTCCACTGAGAAATGCTGATATGTATACGCAATCTTTGTCCCAGTCCACTAAGAATTGCTAATGGGTATACCAAACCTTTGTCCCACTGCACTAAGAAACTGCTGATACGTATGCCAAACCTTTGTCCCACTCCACTAACAAATTGCTGAGACGTATATCAAACCTTAGTCCAATTCCACTAAGAAATTGCTGATACGTATACCAAACATTTGTCCTACTCCACTGAGAAATGCTGATACGTATACGCAATCTTTGTCCCATTCCACTAAGAATTGCTAATGGGTATACCAAAACTTTGTCCCATTCCACAAAGAAACTGCTGATACGTATACCAAACCTTGTCCCATTCCACTAACAAACTGCTGATACGTATACCAAACCTTTGTCCCACTCCACTAACAAACTGTTGAGTTATGTACACCAATTCGTCATAAAGCAAAGGGAAAAACAATATTTGAATTTAATGCTCTAATATTGAAGCGAAGGAACTGGCAACAAATGTTCAACTAAAAAATGTGCATTCAACAAGAAAACCTTGAGATTAAGGAAGCTTAAAAGAACAAAAACTTAATCTAGTGTACCTTGAGAAACAGTAAAATTATAATTAAGAATAAATTTACCGGACACGTACATCGGCCGATAACACAGTTATCTTCAGCATGGCATATAGCAAACGATATTTATAGGTACAAAACCTCGACTAAGTGGAACTTAAGGCATTAAATGACGAAGAGAGACCAAATGAAATCATAAGTTTTTAAAACTATTTGAAAGAAAATCTAAAATGTCGCATAAGCTGATCCAACAGAGAATTTCCAAAGAACTTTGCATAATGTCAGGTGCCTTCACAATGGATGAACTTTAAACTGGTCTGAAGAAAATAAAAAAATCAGAAGGTAGATGGTGGGGATGACATACGTCCGGACGTGTGGAAAACTGGGAATTTTTATGATATACTGCTAGAATCCTGCAATTTTGTTTACAAGTTAAAAGAGATTCATGTCTGGAGGAAAGACTGTAGAATTTCTGTCGCCAAGAAAGACAAAAATGCTAGAAATGCTTTGTGACTACAAAATCATGTGTCACTCAATTGCAGCAAATATCTATAATGCAATGCTTTTGAAACATATCCAACCTGAGATCAAAAATGGGTTTTGAAAGCACCGCAACAAGCCCAACTGGATACGTAGGTAAAGGACGGCTGTTTTCAGTATCTTGTAAAAAAATCTAGTCTCCTTTCAAGAACTTGCGGAAAGACAACTTTTGTCATTTTCGTTGCATTTCACTGTACTGAAAAAATAAGAAAGTATTATGTAATATTAAAAGAATCTGTCTTCTTCTTGTTGTTTTCTCACATATATGAGATGAATGTATTATATTTTTATATATGTGATCTACTAGAATGTTCTTCTTCTTCTTTAGGTGTCATATCCCGCGAAGACGTCGACGATCATGGACTCCCACGCCTTCCGGTCTTTAATGGCTTTTTAGTAGGTCCTGAGCTGTCTTGTTCGTCCAAGTACTGATGCTTTCCATGTATGTCAACCTCTGTCCATCTCTGCTTCTTTTTCCATTGATCTTTCCTGTAATGCTGAGGTTTTCCAGTTCTTCTTTTCTCATTACGTGTCCTAAAAATCTCAGGAGAATTTTCAAAATTCTCCTGACAAACCACATCTCTGCTGCTTCAATTTGTTTTTCCATCCTTTTTGGGATTGTCCAGCATTCACAGCCATAAGTGAGAATGGATAGCACGTAGCAGTTTAACAGATTTTGGTAGAAATTGAAATTTTATTATTTTTCAGTACGCTCCCAAGCTTTTCGAATCCAACTTTTGCCATTCTGATTCGCTTCCGAATTTCCCAATCACATTTGCCATCTATGGTTATCATGCTGCCAAGATAGTTAAAACGTTGTACTTGTTTTATGAATTCATTTCCAATTTGTAACTTGCACTGTTTTTCAACTTTCCCTTTGCTGACTACCATGCACTCTGTTTTCTTAACGTTACTTGATAGCCCTTTTCTTCTGCTTGATTCTACAACAGTATCTAGTATCTCTTGTAGCTTTTCTTCTGATTCTGATTATAATTTTCTAACTATATGTTACATTACAGCAAAGTTATGAACCCTTATTTAAACCCCAAGCAAATTAATAATGTACAAATTAAATACACACTATTTCGTTACTTGCTGATATACTTTTTATTTGTACTCAAAGTAAAAATATGCTTTAGAATATATTGCAAATGATGGCATATTAACTACAGTGGAAGTTACGCCCGATTACAATAGTCATTATTAATATTATTATTATTATTATTATTATTTGTGTTGTTATTGTTGTTGTTGTTATATTCTTATTATTGCTGCTATTATCATCATTAATAATCTTTATTTTTTTAAATGTAAAGTAGAACGTTTCAGGTATGTCCTAATGAGCTGTCAGTTTAAAACAGAACAAAGGCAAACAGTGTTGGAATTGCTCAGCCATTACAAGATAAATATATTGTCATTTAACACTGTTTTCTTCTATTTAAGAAAGATTAGGTATGCATTGAATAAATATAAATATTATTGCAATCCTCAGTATTAAAAGCTTCAGCGAGACATCTTAATTTACTTGAATCAGTTATCCACTATATTGGCACTACTATATTATTTTTACTAATATCCAAAATGACTCTTTTTCTGTGGCTGTCGGTTTCAGATTACAAGACAAACTATTTCAATTGATAATTTGAAATATCAATAACAGTATCAAACGCTCTTAGATTGATAAAAATCTTAACAGCTTTCAGCTGCTGTTAATAGCCAAAAGGGAGAGAAAAATCAATAAAGGTCCTTTGTCGACATCACGAAAAATAATTTAGATCTTTGTAAATAAAACGTAATGTGTATTTTGATATCTTAATAAAAATGCTCTTTCTCTGAGCAGGGGGTGACATCAGTTTTCAATAATTATGAGAAGTGAGGTATGTTTAATAATATCAGGTCTAAGAAAATGATTAGAAAGCTGCAAGGTATACTTAAAAGGAAAGATGTTAAGAATTCAGTGCTCTGGGAAAGTTGGTAAGGAGTATAGTTTCTGTAAAACAGACGTGAAAAGAGGAATCCTTAAAGAAATAGGAACCTGGCAACTCGAAGTTCATAAGCAGTTGAGAAGGAAAAGATAGAGGTTAACAGGAGCGGGAAAAGAAGAAGAGTGCTATGGATGACAAATCTAAAGAACTGGTTAGCAGAGAAAAGAATGAAGCGGCAAGACAGTACTGATGAAGATTACTAGAAGGAAGGGGTTGTGGCCCAACATTGTTTCCTATGTTCGTAATGGATATAGTATTTAAGAGAAGAAGAAGAGGAAGAAGAAGAAAACGAAGTTCAAGTGAAACCAAGAGACTTTGATTTTAGTACTTTAAACTGCGATACATTTAAAGGAATAATGTGTATTACCCCCTGAAAGCGGCATATGGGTAGTGGTGAATAACAGGAATTATAACGTATCATTTGACAGGGTGGATTACTGTGGCGAATAGAGAAAGCTATATCATGAGATATTTGAAGCTTAGGCGCGAGTCAATAAAATGATACCCCGTGAAAAGAAAGTATTGTTAAAGATATCAGGAAAATGCGGTGAGATTTATCGGCCTTCAAGAGAAGTCGTTCTCAGTAACAATACTCATGCATACATTAATCTTCTTATTGAGTAGAGGCTACATTGATTTCTCTTTGTGGGATTTATTATTATTTACTCTCAAACCCGAAAGGATATGAGGCATTGTATTCAACTGAGAACCAATCTCCACTTAAGAGTTGCGAAGTTGAATAGACAGAACATGAAGTCTGCGACAGCCACGTCTAAAAAGATGACCTCAGTTCAAGAAGACTTTCAAAGTATCACTGCTACTTCAAGTCTTTTCATCGTCTGTAGCAATCCCTTCATAAAGTCATTGTCAATATTCTCTCTTTGTCAATGAAAACAGTAAAACGTGGAAATCATTATATGAATTAGAAATCCTAGAAATCACGTTATAAGCTATGGAAATTATTATAATAAATTTTAATCAAAAGTTTGGTAACTTAGTCTTCGCAGTTCTCAATAAAAAGGACTCAAATCTACTTCTTTACTTGGGGGACGTGCTACTGCAGATGTCGACACTCATGAGATCCCACCCTTTGCAGGTTTTTGTTTAGCATGCAATATTTTTGAATAACAATACTGTGAATATTCTTCAGCTGACATGTATTTAACAATATTTCATTTTAAGCCTTAATGTATTCTTAAAATGTCCTTTTATGATCGGTGTCAACTTTGCGCAGCTGCTAATTATAGTGAAAGTATTTAAGAAAGACTGATAGCACCATTGTGTCTTTGGGGAAAGACATATCATCACTCTTACAAATGAATTTAAATTGAAAACAGAAAGGTGGAAAAAAGACATTTTTACCCATGCATGTCAAATTTCAAGTTAGCTGAGCCTTTTTATTCGCAGGAACTAGATTTTATAGAATATTGTATACAAAAATTCCATATTATTCCCAGTTACCTCGTCGTTTGGAAACACGGTTTCTTCGAGACGAGGAAGGGCAATCTGAAAAGTAAGTTAATTTGAATGTCCATCACTTTTTTCAAGCCACAAAATAAGTTTAAGTAGGACCCAATACTGGTATCCAAAATAGCATCGAAATCCAATCCTTTTTGTCTCATCGACGAAATATGGCTTGTATTAATCTTTATATATGAATCATGAGACTTGTTTTGATAAACCTACCTCGTTGATACCAGCTTAACTTCTTGCATCTCGTGTGAACCATCTTCATCCTTCATCTTTCATCCTTACGCAGATGTTGGCCCTCGTCGTAACAAAAACTTTCTATGAATCTCGTTTTTCTCCTCAGATGGCTAGATAGTGCAACTCTCTGGGCTCCAAACACTATCCCTCGTCATATCGCTTGAATAATTTTAAGCCTAGAGTGACCTCTTGTCCTTACCTTTTTCCAATCTTTCTTTCACAGTTTCGTACATTTAGTGGCTTTATATTTTGTATGGTTCTTAATCCAGAAAAAAAAATAAGAAAGAAAGCAAGAAAGAAGATACAAGGGGAAAAAACCGCCACAGAATTAAGAAAAACAATCAGACCTTTACTTTTTTGGGATGCCAACTCTTGAATTCAAACCACTGTTGATATGTCGGCAAGGGAAGCCTTCATCTGATGATGAGGGCTTCACTTGCGAAGCGATCATTAAACGTAAACACTGCGCCAGTGTTTGATTTAGGACAAGGGTAGCAATTGAGTTGCTGCCTGTGTCTCATAAATTTAATGAGGTGTGGAAGTCATTCAATCAAATTTTGTTTGAGGTATAAAGAGTCGTAATGGAATTTTAATAAAATTTTTAAGGGTGACTATCTGCTTGTGTCTCAAAACTTAGACCGTCTTGTTTCAGTTAATTTATGACACATCTGCAACACTGCCAATTGGATAAAATGGGGATGATAAAAAAGTCATCTCAGACACCTAATCAGATAATCGAGGAAAGAATAAAGGAGGGATGAGCTATGAATGAAGCATTGAATGGCCTTTTCCTTTTTCATTCTATTGTCCTCAACAAGGCGTCCAGGTGTTTCTCTCTCTTCCTTACTTTTGGCTTTTGACCTAATTCACCTTATCTAAAACAGTATTATGTACTGTGGTTCCCCCGAAATTAAAAGATATACTTTAATTTAAGGTGTGTAAGTGTAGTTACGAAACTAGCAGCTGCGTAAATGACGTGCGGGGAAGCACTGACAATTATGGTTGTCAAGTTATCTCAATCTTTTGTCATACTGATGCTCCTGCCAGTTTACATTGATTTCAATCAAATTGAAAGGGTATCCAGTAACTTCATCGGTCCTCCTCAATAAACTTTTTTTCATTACTCTCTTGTTGTTACGAAAAGTTCTACCTTACCTTACGTCTCTCTGTGGCAGGAGGCACACAAGGATACATATATACATAGATACATAGATACATAGATACATAGATACATAGATACATAGATACATAGATGCATAGATACATAGATACATAGATATATAGATACATGGATACATGGATACATGGATACATAGATACATAGATACATAGATACATAGATACATAGATACATAGAAACATAGATACATAGATACATAGATACATAGATACATAGATACATAGATACATAGATACATAGATACATAGATACATAGATACATAGATACATAGATACATAGATACATAGATACATAGATACATAGATACATAGATACATAGATACATAGATACATAGATACATAGATACATAGATACATAGATACATAGATACATAGATACATAGATACATAGATACATAGATACATAGATACATAGATACATAGATACATAGATACATAGATACATAGATACATAGATACATAGATACATAGATACATAGATACATAGATACATAGATACATAGATACATAGATACATAGATACATAGATACATAGATACATAGATACATAGATACATAGATACATAGATACATAGATACATAGATACATAGATACATAGATACATAGATACATAGATACATAGATACATAGATACATAGATACATAGATACATAGATACATAGATACATAGATACATAGATACATAGATACATAGATACATAGATACATAGATACATAGATACATAGATACATAGATACATAGATACATAGATACATAGATACATAGATACATAGATACATAGATACATAGATACATAGATACATAGATACATAGATACATAGATACATAGATACATAGATACATAGATACATAGATACATAGATACATAGATACATAGATACATAGATACATAGATACATAGATACATAGATACATAGATACATAGATACATAGATACATAGATACATAGATACATAGATACATAGATACATAGATACATAGATACATAGATACATAGATACATAGATACATAGATACATAGATACATAGATACATAGAAACATAGAGACATAGATACATAGATACATAGATACATAGATACATAGATACATAGATACATAGATACATAGAAACATAGATACAAAGATACATAGATACACAGATACATGGATACATGGATATGTGAATGTATGGATACGTGGATACATGGATACGTGGATACATAGATACGTGGATACACGGATACATATATACATACGTTCATACATAGATGGATGAATGGATGGATGGATAGATAGTTAAATTAGAAAAAAAAAGAGGTATACAATTTTTGTGTAGTATCAAAGGATTAAGAAAAGCTAGAGTATCTAAATGCTGTCTGTGTTAAAGAGAACACATAAAACTTGCACTGCATTCCTTCCCTGGAATGTCATCAACTGTCCAATACCAAACAAACAATAGTGGAGTGATCGATCCCGTGCGTGTTATGTATTTTATGTGGTGTTGAGTGGAGGAAATGGACAATAACAAACACAGAGATTCAAGATAATAGATGCCAGCTGCGTGTTTGTATCATTAGCGTAGGACAATTTCAAGCAGTAGGTTAGGTCATTTAGAACAACTTTGAACAGAACATTTATCAAACACAATATAACTTCGGTTTTTTTATACAGAACGGCAAAGATATTGGAAGATAATTCTATTTAACTTTGATTATTGACCTCTATTTGCAGGCAAAAGAAATGCTTTTTGTCTGATATGTGTGAATTACCCTCAACTTTTTAATGCCAATGGCTAATAACAACAACATAAATCCTAAAAAACCCCGACGTATGACTTCACCTCATAAAGCATTTGAAAATTTGACAAAATTCAATCTTTGAAATAAAGAAGCTGATCATCCACGGCCATGTCAAAGTCCTTTTTCACGGAGAGCTGTATGTATTCAGCATTGATACAGCGGCAACTGTCTTTGATCCAAGAATTCCAGCCATTTATTCAGCTTTGCTGACTTACAACATGGAGTTACGTTACTGAGAGAGTGCGAAAAAAACATTGAATTGTTACTCTCTTTAGCGGTTTCTCTTGCCCTTCCTTCCAAAATAAACTAACGGATCAGAGGTAATCTCAACACATACGTGCCGATCCTGTTTTTAAAATAGTATTGACACTTAAGACTAAATATTCGTCTATTTTCATAGGCTGGAAAGTTAAAATGCTAGCCATGTGATAAGGTTGTCGTCATGACGATTCTCTTTGCCAACATTTGAAGTGAATGAAAAGGGAGTGACTTTGCAACGCAAGGTCAGAAAAGTAAAGGAATATCAATTGTAAATTATAGTAGAAAGAGAGATTGAAAAAGCAATTTGTAGATGTAATGAACCAAACAATAGTTAAGGTATTTTTCTTACTTATATAAAAGATCTAGCATTGTACGTTAACTTATTTACTTGTACTATATTTTATTACATTATATTATATTATATTATATTATATTTTATTATATTATATTATATTATATTATATTATATTATATTATATTATATTATATTATATTATATTATATTATATTTGGGGTCATGGTAGAAGCGTTCACGTCGCGGCCCTGTTTAAACCAATTCTACCACAACCACTCACAACCTGACAACATGTCAATCAATGTCCAGAGCAAGACCTTTCCAGGACCTGCCTTCACAATTATCTCTACAAATATCGAAGGTATCTCCACGGTGAAGCAACAAATTCTTGCTGAACTTGTTAGCAATCTCCAATGTGATGTCATCTGTCTTCAGACCCACAGAGGGAGCGACAATAACCGCCCAACCATTCCTGGCATGGAACTCGTCGTTGAGAGACCAANATTATATTATATTATATTATATTATATTATATTATATTATATTATATTATATTATATTATATTATATTATATTATATTATATTATATTATATTATATTATATTATATTATATTATATTATATTATATTATATTATATTATATTATATTATATTATATTATATTATATTATATTATATTATATTATATTATATTATATTATATTATATTATATTATATTATATTATATTATATTATATTATATTATATTATATTATATTATATTATATTATATTATATTATATTATATTATATTATATTATATTATATTATATTATATTATATTATATTATATTATATTATATTATATTATATTATATTATATTATATTATATTATATTATATTATATTATATTATATTATATTATATTATATTATATTATATTATATTATATTATATTATATTATATTATATTATATTATATTATATTATATTATATTATATTATATTATATTATATTATATTATATTATATTATATTATATTATATTATATTATATTATATTATATTATATTATATTATATTATATTATATTATATTATATTATATTATATTATATTATATTATATTATATTATATTATATTATATTATATTATATTATATTATATTATATTATATTATATTATATTATATTATATTATATTATATTATATTATATTATATTATATTATATTATATTATATTATATTATATTATATTATATTATATTATATTATATTATATTATATTATATTATATTATATTATATTATATTATATTATATTATATTATATTATATTATATTATATTATATTATATTATATTATATTATATTATATTATATTATATTATATTATATTATATTATATTATATTATATTATATTATATTATATTATATTATATTATATTATATTATATTATATTATATTATATTATATTATATTATATTATATTATATTATATTATATTATATTATATTATATTATATTATATTATATTATATTATATTATATTATATTATATTATATTATATTATATTATATTATATTATATTATATTATATTATATTATATTATATTATATTATATTATATTATATTATATTATATTATATTATATTATATTATATTATATTATATTATATTATATTATATTATATTATATTATATTATATTATATTATATTATATTATATTATATTATATTATATTATATTATATTATATTATATTATATTATATTATATTATATTATATTATATTATATTATATTATATTATATTATATTATATTATATTATATTATATTATATTATATTATATTATATTATATTATATTATATTATATTATATTATATTATATTATATTATATTATATTATATTATATTATATTATATTATATTATATTATATTATATTATATTATATTATATTATATTATATTATATTATATTATATTATATTATATTATATTATATTATATTATATTATATTATATTATATTATATTATATTATATTATATTATATTATATTATATTATATTATATTATATTATATTATATTATATTATATTATATTATATTATATTATATTATATTATATTATATTATATTATATTATATTATATTATATTATATTATATTATATTATATTATATTATATTATATTATATTATATTATATTATATTATATTATATTATATTATATTATATTATATTATATTATATTATATTATATTATATTATATTATATTATATTATATTATATTATATTATATTATATTATATTATATTATATTATATTATATTATATTATATTATATTATATTATATTATATTATATTATATTATATTATATTATATTATATTATATTATATTATATTATATTATATTATATTATATTATATTATATTATATTATATTATATTATATTATATTATATTATATTATATTATATTATATTATATTATATTATATTATATTATATTATATTATATTATATTATATTATATTATATTATATTATATTATATTATATTATATTATATTATATTATATTATATTATATTATATTATATTATATTATATTATATTATATTATATTATATTATATTATATTATATTATATTATATTATATTATATTATATTATATTATATTATATTATATTATATTATATTATATTATATTATATTATATTATATTATATTATATTATATTATATTATATTATATTATATTATATTATATTATATTATATTATATTATATTATATTATATTATATTATATTATATTATATTATATTATATTATATTATATTATATTATATTATATTATATTATATTATATTATATTATATTATATTATATTATATTATATTATATTATATTATATTATATTATATTATATTATATTATATTATATTATATTATATTATATTATATTATATTATATTATATTATATTATATTATATTATATTATATTATATTATATTATATTATATTATATTATATTATATTATATTATATTATATTATATTATATTATATTATATTATATTATATTATATTATATTATATTATATTATATTATATTATATTATATTATATTATATTATATTATATTATATTATATTATATTATATTATATTATATTATATTATATTATATTATATTATATTATATTATATTATATTATATTATATTATATTATATTATATTATATTATATTATATTATATTATATTATATTATATTATATTATATTATATTATATTATATTATATTATATTATATTATATTATATTATATTATATTATATTATATTATATTATATTATATTATATTATATTATATTATATTATATTATATTATATTATATTATATTATATTATATTATATTATATTATATTATATTATATTATATTATATTATATTATATTATATTATATTATATTATATTATATTATATTATATTATATTATATTATATTATATTATATTATATTATATTATATTATATTATATTATATTATATTATATTATATTATATTATATTATATTATATTATATTATATTATATTATATTATATTATATTATATTATATTATATTATATTATATTATATTATATTATATTATATTATATTATATTATATTATATTATATTATATTATATTATATTATATTATATTATATTATATTATATTATATTATATTATATTATATTATATTATATTATATTATATTATATTATATTATATTATATTATATTATATTATATTATATTATATTATATTATATTATATTATATTATATTATATTATATTATATTATATTATATTATATTATATTATATTATATTATATTATATTATATTATATTATATTATATTATATTATATTATATTATATTATATTATATTATATTATATTATATTATATTATATTATATTATATTATATTATATTATATTATATTATATTATATTATATTATATTATATTATATTATATTATATTATATTATATTATATTATATTATATTATATTATATTATATTATATTATATTATATTATATTATATTATATTATATTATATTATATTATATTATATTATATTATATTATATTATATTATATTATATTATATTATATTATATTATATTATATTATATTATATTATATTATATTATATTATATTATATTATATTATATTATATTATATTATATTATATTATATTATATTATATTATATTATATTATATTATATTATATTATATTATATTATATTATATTATATTATATTATATTATATTATATTATATTATATTATATTATATTATATTATATTATATTATATTATATTATATTATATTATATTATATTATATTATATTATATTATATTATATTATATTATATTATATTATATTATATTATATTATATTATATTATATTATATTATATTATATTATATTATATTATATTATATTATATTATATTATATTATATTATATTATATTATATTATATTATATTATATTATATTATATTATATTATATTATATTATATTATATTATATTATATTATATTATATTATATTATATTATATTATATTATATTATATTATATTATATTATATTATATTATATTATATTATATTATATTATATTATATTATATTATATTATATTATATTATATTATATTATATTATATTATATTATATTATATTATATTATATTATATTATATTATATTATATTATATTATATTATATTATATTTTATTATATTATATTATATTATATTATATTATATTATATTATATTATTCTATCTACTAGTCGTTTGAGAACGTCTGGAGTAACAGGTTGTCAGCACCTCTTGCTTGCTTTTTAGAGACAACACATTCCTACTATCTAGTACTTCTCCATTCCTATATTCTGGATCACATCCTTCCTGGAATTTCCCTTTTTCAGTGTTAGTTCCCTTTACCTTTTAAGAGTGTCTTATCGATTACCTTTCCCTCTAACTATTTAATTTTCCTTGGACTTTTCTTCTCCTCCTTTCGCCCTTTTCCTTTTCAACACCTCTCGATTAGTGATATGGTCTGTGTGTGATCTGTACGTTATTTTTCTGAAAGTTCATATCGCAAATCCTTCAGTTCTTTTGCAAGAGGCTCGTCCAAGCGTTCGCGTCTGGCAACCAAAACAAACACTGAATATAAAAAATAACTAACCAGTCTGCTTCAGCTGCTTACTAAGGAACTAGTGAGAGCAAAAAATGGCCTCAATTCCATGAACCAGAAGCTCGACATGAGACATGAACAATTGAGAGCTTTAACGCCAACTAACTGCCTACCTTCTATCATTCTGTACACACGTATCACTAGAAGTCAAGTACGCCAGAAACAGTTGAAAGTACGTAACAAGAAGCTGACTAACTTATGAGAGGAACAGGAACCACCTCTGTCTAACGTGCAGAATACAGTAGTTTTGTATGGCCTGGAGAAGTCCCTACCATCGCATGTGATACAGACTTTATCTCTTGGTCCCAAGAACGCTGTACTTGATCGTTTTTATCCCAAGAATATTCTCGCTGAAGTTGATGGACTGTTGAATCGTTGTAAAAATAGGAACATTTCGGATGAAATTATTACTGATATCAATGTGAAAACAATAAACTGTTATTAAGAAATGCAAAAAGATAAAGCTGTCCAGAAACATCATGATGACTCGGAAGTATCTGAAGTAAAATAGCTTACTCGTAATCCCATTCGACAAAGGAGTGGGTATATACTTGATGAAGAAAGAAACATATCACGAGAAAATGAATGTCATCATATACCTCCCTCAGTTTCAAAAGATCGAGAACAAAAGAAAGAATGCGAAACGTCCAGTGCTGAAAGAAGAGGAGAGAGTTACAGAGATTTTTAAGAAACTACTTGATTATGGACTTATTGATGAGATCCTATACGAATCCATGAGACCGAAGGGTAGCCAGCCTGCTTGTCTTAATGAGTTAGCCAAAGTCTTTAAGAAGAATATTGCTGTTCGCCCAGTTCTATCTATGTCGGGATCGGCATACCATAAGATTGCTGTAAAAGTGGCCTGGTGGCTCTCTGTCGTCCCAAAATGTAAAATCGACTCATCAACTAAATCTGTGTGTGACAAACTGAAAACTGTATAACTGTCTGAGGATGAAATAATAATTAGCTTCGATGTCTCCTCATTGTACACCAACTTGCCTGTAATGGAAGCTATATTGTTCTTTGCAGATCTGTTATCCTCCTTGCAAGAAGACAACAGAACTCCTGTGTCGAAAGAGACTTTCATCACGCTGGCAAGAATAGCATTATGTGATGTTGTTATGTCAACGCATGACGGTTGCTACAGACAGAAGGATGGCCTAGCCATGGGCAGCCCACCACCCTCACACCTTGCCAATGGATGGCTCAGCCAGTTTGAGGAAACCAATAAAGGCGAGGCGCAGCTCTATGAACGATATATGGATGATATCCTTGGAGAGATTAAGAAATCAGAGTCAGCTGAGAAACTCACAGAAATCAACAACTTTCATCCGAATCTCAAATTCACCAGGAGATTGAGCAACAACCATTAAAAAATCATGGAGTCTCATAGGTCCTGCCCTTCGGAGGTGCTCTTTGAATCGGGACTGCATATGTCGGGTGGCATTTGCCTTGTGTAAGGTGCGGGCTAGAGGAGAGGGTCATTTGTTAACTTTAAAAGCTTTGCTTATCCGGGAGTTAAAGCCGGCAATAAATACGAAGGATGAGTGGAGGTCGCGAGAACTTACGATTAAGTCGTAGTCAAGTTCTTGACCCCTAACCATCACTTGTTTCTATTGAGGATGCAGTAGAATTAGCTGTTAGTTGTTAATCTCTATACACTATGTCTTTTGTCATATTTGAATCCCATAAGTGTTTTGCGGTTTGTTTTGGATTACTTGACGATGAGTGTAAACTCGAAAAATTTTGTAAACAAGAAGTGTTGATTCCTTCTCTACATAGTCTTTTTATAATTCTTACCTTCAGACGTCCAGTAGTCAGCATGTTCCCAGTATTGAGCACCTTGCTACTTCTATTCTCTGTATGACCTCAAGGAGAGGACTCCCCTTTATAATTCTTTTTTCGTCTGGCTATTGGGTGGGATTTTCTTTCTTTTCAGGGAGAAAGAAATCTCTAGGAAACTAAAAACCAAGACACACAACATTATAATGGACAGGTCCTGTCATGTGCTGCCAACGTCTGGAAAATTTAGAAATTGGAGGAAACAATATCGGAGACCACAGAAACGAAGAAGTCATAAGGAATTAAGGGAGTGACTGAGGAAATTAGAAGAAATAAGGAAATTAATGAGTTGGGGGATAAAGTACCTTACCTTACTCTTCTTGACCCCCGGTTGAGTGTAGAGTAGCAGGGGTAATGTACATTGGGGAGACAGGAAAGCAAGATGAAGGTAGAAAGGTATTAGCCACGCACAAGTAAGAGCAAAAAAGGTCATTAATGGAGAGACATGGAGAACGAAAGAAGGGCAGTCCAGTCCACAAGCTTACAGTAAAACAAGCTTTCGGACACAAAAAAGAGAAAAAAAGACAGAATATTAATGAAAAATCTGACTTTTGCTAGACGTCTGCATATACTGTGGCTCTGCGTGCCACAATGATACCAGATAAACTTACACCTTGAAATATAAATAATGTTATGATAAACTGTAGAGGAGCCAAGAAAAATAACAAATATGGACAAAAAACAATGTGTACTTGCCAATGTTTACATAGTTGGCAAGTATGCTTAATGCTCATGGTGTTGTAATCAAATAATGAAAAGAATTGTGATGGCAACAAGTGAATGTAAGCAAGTTGAATTCGTACCAAAGAGCCCGAAATCATCATCATCATCATCATCATCATCATCATCATCATGTTCGGTTTAACGTCCGTTTTACATGTTAGCATGTGTTGGACGAAATGGAGATGAAAATCAAAATTTAACATTTACGATTCTGCTCATTGTTCCTTCGTGTTTCAAAGCTTTAAAGGAATATTGTTAGAATGAGAAGGAGAAAACTGTTGAGTTGTGCGTCAAAAGCATGAGAAAGTGGAGTGAGTAACTGAGTTGATACTTTTAGTGCTGAAAAAGTAGTAGAATAAATTGGGTGAAAAGAAAGTTATTCATGTTTATTTGCTCAGGGATTATGTAGGCAGGCAATGAATAGAACGGGGTAAGAAATGTGATGATAAGTAATATATTACATTGTAAAAAGACACGAGGCATCAGAGATTAAAGCTTGTATTTGGCATCAGGACACTTTCATGTATGTTGAGATCAACTGATATGACGCAATCGACAATGCGCTTAAGTGAAAGATAGGCTTGCAAAAAAATGATCTGGCAAGGGATACGCGCCGATAGCTTAGGAGATAGAGCACGTGGCCACTATAGCCATGGGCAATGGTTCGAATCCAATTCTGTGCAAACATATTTGTTACTTTTCAATCATTGCAAATCCTCTCCATCTATATTGTATTATTAACACAAATACTTTGGAGTTAATAAAGCAGTTCTATACAGAGATGGTTTTCCATTGTCAGTCATCTACTTCCCCCACAACAAGAAAAACAACAGGAAAACATAGCATTTGTGTCTTCATTCCATACCGCAATTTCTTTATCGGTATTGGTATTTCGTGCGTCAATGTGATGGGCTTCCCGTCTTCTCAAAAGACCAAGACAACAATGCTTATATATCTTCATCAGAAAATAACTTGTGTGTCATTGAGCGAGAGGACACAATTCCACCCCTCAAACTGCTTTGCCATCGGTCCCCAAACGTCGACACCTTCTGAGCACCCTTGTTCTTATTGATCCTTATTCCAAAATTTGGGCTTCATTGCTGTTCTCGCCCAAGTTAAGCTCACTTCTTGCTCCGCTTGATTTGATCACACACGTTCATCATTGTTATTTACTGCTTCTTGGTTCTTAACTGTGGCTGTGCTAAATAAGCTGAAATCGAATTCTGGAGAACAACTTTTATCAAAGTTGTTAGCTTTTACCACCTCACATTTCAGGTGATGGTTTCAGACAAGAAGCAGAATTAGCCACCAGATGTATTTATTGTTTGACCAACTGGAATACTATCCTGGAATTGCACCACCCACTAGAATAGCAACATATTATTCAATTCCTTTCATTCAACTCTGATAGTGTTCCGAAACCATTATTTGATTGCCACCCTACACCCAGGCGCCGGAGCTTGGCAAGGGCCAGCAAAAATAAATCCAACAAGGGTACTGGCCGCAACAAGGCAACCGCAATGCATAAATATTGAAATACCTCGTAAAATCTTTAAAAATTTCCAAAAACATTTAAATCTTCACAAATTAATAAAACATTTTATTAAAATATAATTATTAATATTATTAAAATATAATTACATGATTATTAAAAAACACTTCATTGAGCCTAGAATCATGTTTGTTACTTCTGCCTCGATCTTGTGGCCCGTTTTCTTAATATTTTATTATACTTCTGAAATTAAGTTTTTTTTAAAAGCGGTTTCTCATTAAAACAGGCTAGTTTTTTAAAGAAAACCTGTTGCTTTATCTTGTATAAATATAATGACCAGCCATTTTTCTGGCCCATCCGGTTTTCTCTTAATGTAAACAATAGTAAAAAAGATATTCATTTTTTATATATATTTTATTTTTATTTGTAAGAATATATTGCCTCTTCTAGGCATATTTATTGCATTAAATGAAAGATACTGAGAATATCTCACCTCACCTGTAAATATTTATTGCATTAAAGATTGAACGAAGAATTGTTCTTTCTTCTGTATATTTTTTTAATATCAAAACGTTGAATTGACCTATTTTTACATGTTTTGTGAATATATTTTAGTAATGCCAAGAACTGAATGGAAAATATTTCGCGTTGGACAATTAGTTTCTTTTTCAAGGTGAGTGGAGATCGATATTAATAATTGTCATAGGATTTTTAATTTGATCCGTAAGGTTTACAAAGGAAGCATCTCGTTTATAAAAGATAAAGCTCAACTGTACATCGAGTCTATTTTTCATCACCAGAAGGTAGAGGCAGGTTTTCAGAACATTATGGTGTAAAGAACATTTTTAGCATTTTGAAGGACGTGGCCAAAAAAATATTTCAAGTTATGATATGAACCCCCACCCCCACCCCCCGCGCCATCCTCTTCCCAGCTTACTGTGGTTATGACATAAGACCCGAATACCCGAACGCGCAGTGCTGCTCACAGACGTTCCCATCTGAACACCCTTCAACAAATAATCTAGATCCATCCGTGATAAGAATACTGATCTCTTACGTTTTGTCTATCCATCATTCTGGAAGCACCACACGTACCATTTTCAGAAAATAAAGCCATGCCTTCAAGATACTAAATTGCAATGCCACAGGAAAGATATAGAGGAATTTCTACAACGATCATGTATCTAATAAAGAGGGATTGAAAGGAGTTGATGCAAAAAAGACTTCAAGAACACATATTTTAAAGAATTAAAAACCTAGCTGCTATAGGATTTATCAAGGACGGGAGAAACGGAGAGCAACAAAGGAGAGTTTTATAACCACCCTCAGCAAGGGGACAAAAACAGATTCAAAATAACATTTCCCTTTTCCCTTTTCCCTTTTCCCTTTTCCCTATTCCCTTTTCCCTTTTACCTTTTCCCTTTTTCCTTTTCCCTTTTCCTTTTCCCTTTTCCCTTTTCCCTTTTCCCTTTTCCCTTTTTCCTTTTCCCTTTTCCCTTTTTCCTTTTTCCTTTTCCCTTTTCCCCTTTTCCTTTTCCCTTTTACCTTTTCCCTTTTCACTTTTCCCTTTTCACTTTTCCCTTTTTCCTTTTCCCTTTCTCGTTTGCACCTAC
>RDPX01000619.1:84273-123465 GCA_003991215.1 Morbakka virulenta | reverse complement strand
GACGTTTTGATGAAAGCGGTAATTCATTACACAAATAAACTTTTCTTTTGCAACTTCTTCATTAATTACTCCATGATTTAAAATTTCTTTTACATTTGTTGGAAGAGCCTTAACATCTTGCGTCACTTGTTTTACTAGTGTTTCGAAATTCTTTTTTCTTATAAATATTTTATGAGCAGTAGATGATGTGATTCTATATTTTCTTTCTTTGAACCACAGAGGGCACTCTCTTTGCTGTGTTGTCTGCATCTGCAGCTTTATGCTTTCCTCTTGAGAGATTTTTATTTTTTCCATGAATTCCATCTCTCTTTTTGTGCAATTCCAAGAACATGGAATGTCTAGAAATTTAATGGGTAAGACTGAGGTGGGAGGTGTGTGTTTTTCCTCTGGCAACTTACCCAAAATCATGAAGTCTCTCTCAACAGGTAAAACTTGATTCGAAAGAGGAGACCCCATAAATTGCAGACCAAATTTTGTTATTTCGGAGTCAAATTTTATTGTGTTTGGTATGACATGAGCATAACCAATGTCTTTATTTAGTGCTTTCAAATCATCTTGTAATTTTTTTATGGAATTTAGGTTCTTTACTGCATTAAAATTTAACCTAGCTTCATATATTGTTGGAGAAATTCCCTTTTTCATAACATTGCTATGAAGATCAGTTTTCATAACAGGATATTTTACTGTCTCTTTGTTTCCTGGAACACCCCATTTTCTAAGTACACTAGTACATGCTCTTTCAGTTGGTACTACCTTCAATGAATGCAATGAGTATTCTGCCAGTTCGAAGAGTAAAGCCATTACATGGTTGCAATACCCACTTAAACCAGCAGGACAGTTACATTTTGCTTTATTCACTTCACTGTTTTTTCGGTTAATATGAACCTCTACTTGCCTCTGCAGTTTTTTCATGCTTGCTCGACATGAAGCTTTGGCTATAAAATACTTTAAAGTTCGTGCAGTAAACAAACTTCCCGATAAAATGTAACGTTCCTGTTTAAACTTAAGCCCTCTTTCTAATGTTTTTTTAATATGTAACCTTTTTATTTTGCCACACTTCCCAGCATGGAGGTCTATTTCTCGCCATACTGGAAGAAAATCCAGAGATTTTCCCCATGTCAAATTTTCTTTGGATTTGTTATCTGTAATTAACGTAACGTCCAGATCAGCATTTATATCTCGTAATAACAAATTTTGAACATTTATATCCGAAAGAGATCCAGTAAAATTGACAGTTGCCTCAGGTTTTTTAATAATTATAAGAGTTTCGAGTTCTATCTCCGCTTCCTCCATTTTTGTTTATATTTTTGTCCATACGGGTCTCGTTTTGAAGTCGAGGCTAACATTACATCATAGAATTAGGGAAACGCGTATTGAAACATGAGTACTCAGATATTACTCCTCTCTTACCTTGTCTCGTTTCATTTATTTTTTCTTTCTGCCGTTTTTCCAGTTGTAGTTCCATTGGCTTAATAACTGTATGCCTGGTATGGTTCTTAACCAGAAAAAATAAATGGATCCTGACCCAATAGAGCTTTAACAGATTGTATTTCCTTGATCTTTAGTTCATTACACACTGATAAATCAGATAGATAAATCTCTTTTTTTTCTTTTTTTTTAGTTTTAACGTCATTTTCCACTAGAAATTGGGACTCAGAGGTACTTTGATTTGGCAGTGAGGAATTTCTTGGCAGGACGCTCTTCCTGACGCCAACCAATGGCTTTTTTTCTTTGTAAAGTTTCAAATTCTCCTCGCTAGTTCGGGGAACCCGGAACTCTTGGTTACTGTACAACTGCACTAACCATTAAGCCACGGCTCCTCAGAACTTACAGAACTTATAATTCTTGATTACACAGTTCTCTTAACTTTTAGTAAATTGTAATATGGCGGTATAATTTTTGTAGATAGTACAAAAATATGACTAGATTTTATGCTTTCGACCCAGGGGTCAGTTATTTGTAGGCAAACTTAAACTTCTTTATTTACTTTCTGGTCCTTCGGGCACTTCTGATTAATTTGACCTTTGGTTCTGATAATCAATTCTACTTTTTTTTAAATAAAGCTGAATTCTGACGAATACGTGACACTTATCTGTTAATGCAACTAGAGTTCTTCTAACTTTGACAGAACAAAAGAAAAATCAGAAAATCCGAAAGTCTATTTCTTATTACATAATTATATTATCCCTTGTTAGTTTTGAAACCAAAATGGGTGAAACATTAAAATACAGGAAAAACCAAGGGTCTCTATTTTTACATGTATATATAGATCAATGTAGATAAATATACATATATATACATATATTTACATATATATATATATATATATATATATATATACTCAATCTGCAGACAGTACCGGTTCGCCCTTTGTGGGATCATCAGTGCAGCACAGAGTTTCAGAGACATAACTCTCTCTCTCTCTCTCTCTCTCTCTCTCTATATATATATATATATATATATATATATATATATAAATATACATATATAAATATACATATATTTTTGTATATTTATTTATGTATATATATGTATATATATTTTATATATATATATATATAAGCTGTGTCAATGGAAATTAAACACCTCTCTGTTTTATTACTTTTGATATTTGACTTAACATCCGTCTATTTGAAGTAAAATATTTGAAAATGAAGTACAAGTAAAGTTGACGTATTGATCATTTAACGCAAGTTTTTCCTATTTTAGCATTGTGTTTGAGTCAAAGGTGAATTATGTGACTCCAATATTCAAACGGATATCCGCAAGGTGCTATAAATAATAGTGTTCATTGATACTGGTATCTGAGTCAACATGCTCCATCTACTCAATAATACCACCTTCTAGTTGGGTAGTTAATGAACTTTCATCTATCTTTTGTATTGCAATAGCATAAACAACATGGTACAGACTGGTCCAAATCATCAAGCAATAGTGTATAATAAGAACTATTATCAAAGGAAAGGTCTATATGGTTAATACTGGCTAATGAATTTTGTTTATTTTTTATCTTTCTTTGTCAATATTGATTTCATTAATGTCTCTTGCTTTAAAACGACTATTTTTTACAAGCAAACACCCTGACATTGTTTTCCAGCCTTTGTTATTCTTTGATATCCTCAAAAGTGTAACAGACGTGAGAAAAAATGATTTGATTGTCTAAAATAAGATAGGGAGAGAATCTTTAGAAATAGAAAGGAAATTAAAGTTTTACAGGTTTTAATCAAAACAGGTTTGGCTGTGTAATGCTCTTTTTCAATGCACTATTTTTTTCATATCGTCTCTCAATGTTTGGAGATCTCATTGAGAACTACCGATATACATCTGAACCTTTTAGACGGACAAGTTTCAATTCAATCCATAAATATCATATCCCCGCGAATAATTAGTGTCAGACAAACTGTAAAAAGAATTTAGAGAATTTCTTTTATCATACTTTCCTGTCTTGAGCTGAATTTTTCAATTGATGTTTCTCCTCATATTTCTTCAAGCTGTTAACAATCAATAACTCAGGCTTCTTTTCATCTGTAATTTTAATGACTTTTTCTGTAACAATCATTATGGTATTTCTTCGTCTTCCTTTCCTTTTATAGTGATTTTAAAAATAGTTCAATAAATTTTTTGGTCCAGTAGATTCTTCTTTCAGCCTTGAAATGTATCCTAATGTTTTTAACCTCTTCTATATGATTTTTCTACTCATCGGACCAGTATTACATATTTTAAATAGTTCCCAATTGCTTACAAGAAGTCTTCAGTCATGATTTCATACTTATATCAAATGTTTTCGATGAAATGAGCCCAGACATTTCCATCTATTTGTCTCATTCCCAAAGTAGCAGAGTTATAGTGCGAGAACTGCTCTAAGAAATATGTTGTATAACTTTGATCTTCCTCTAATATGAATTTTTGTTTTTTCTTATCCAAACTTTGTTCGTATTGTTGAATGCAGCAATGATAAAAGATTATCGACTTATTTTGTCTTTACAGTTTAACTTACTAAAAAAATGGTTTCACTGATGCCGTCCTTATGAGGAGTTCCAGCATTGCTGCCAAATGTACCATTTATACCATTTATATCATGATTTATTGCAATTTTTGTATCAATCAGTACTATTCTACACATTTAGATTTCACTATCATCTATAAATTTTTGCAGCTCACTTAAAAGATCAAATCTATTTATTGTGTCAAGTGTTTATGATATATCTATGCCCATAATATATAACTTCGATCCTTCATTCCTTCGTATTACTGTACTTTGACAAAAAAACCGCCTGTGTGCTCACACTATGTTTGTGTACTCCTCCCTTGCCTGTAGGCGATTTGTAACTGTCGTAGATACTCACTAACTTCCCTTTAAACCTTTCGACCTCTACGTTAGAAAATATTTTCTTTTTGCTGAAAGAGACCATTAAGTAGAAATATTTTCGACCTACTTCAGATCTAAATGTCAACAAATTTTTGGAATAAGTTAGGAAAAAACATGTCATCGTTCCGATTGATAAGGCTCTTAATACCTTTGCCTTTATTAATAAAAAATGTTATATCATGATCTTGCTGCAGGAAATCGATTGTTTTGGTATCTCCTCAGACACCCACAGGAAAAATGATTTAACTTTTGAGTACGTTGTAACTCAAAATTAAAAATTTTGCTCTGATTTAGGTTATGTGATTAGTAAAAAATAAATATGTCTCCTAAGTACGCACTGGATTCCTAAGATGCACAAAAATACAACAGAGCATAGGTATATAATGGCATCAATTAAATTTGGGGGGAAAATTAGGTAATGACAGTTTTTGAAGCATTCAAAGCAATTTGCAACCAAGTGAGGAATCTTAACGACAACAGTCATTTCTATTCTAGCTTCAACAATTTTTGAATCATGAAAAACTCTTCTTTCCTCTTAAATAAGATCCAACCGTGTAACTTAAACAAGAATGCTAAGGACATCGCTACATTTGATTTCATTACATTGTGCCTAAAGATCTTAAATGCCTCCAGGTAAAAACTTTTGATAAGATACTCGGATTTACATTCTCTTCTGGCAAGAAAAATTTATCTCGGTAGATGGCAAAAGATGTTATTTGACTAACTATTCTGACAACAGTTTTTCTGAGAAAGATCTAAAAGCTGCTGTTCGTTAGTCATCTTATCACAGAGTGCCGTTTTACTCTTAAATATAATGTCTTTTCCAAAATAATTGGAATTCTAATAACTATCGATCCTACTCGCCTAAGGGCAAAGCAACTTTCACACCATTTTGAAAAAGAATGTATGACTCAACTCATATAAGACATGCTGCTCCTACAGCTAAGCGATATCTTGTCATAAACAGATTTATTGACGATATATGAACTCTTAACAACAATAACGAGTTGGCACAAGTCCACCGCTTGATATACCTCCCAGCATCGGAGATATATCTGCTGCATTGAGATGGACAGGCTACATTCCTTGATCTCGATATATTCATTGGCGAAGGCACATTTGTAAATAACTCATGCGACAAGAGCAATGCGTTTCCTTTTTCCATTGTTCGTATGCCTTACCTTAGAACCAATATTCTATCATTCATTTTCCATAGTTCCTTCAAATCCAAAATTTTCTGAATAGCAAAAATATTCTTAAATATACTGATTTTCTTTGACAAGTTTCAAACCTTTGACGGATGACAAAACAAGGTGGAAAACTATTCAACTTTAGAAATAGGATTTCAATTGTGTTCATTAAACGTTATCACTTTTTCAGTTTTTTCGAAGTTTTATGACAGACATTGATCTCCGATTTCACTGCTCTTCTCCTTTCATCATTAGCTTGTCATCTTTTGAATTTCCCTCCAACATTCGTTCATCACAAATCTCACCAAAATTATTTTTGGCTGAAGGCAAAATACATGACG
Organism: Morbakka virulenta; assembly: GCA_003991215.1. Classification (NCBI taxonomy): domain Eukaryota; kingdom Metazoa; phylum Cnidaria; class Cubozoa; order Carybdeida; family Carukiidae; genus Morbakka; species Morbakka virulenta. The sequence continues at coordinate 117,565 of RDPX01000619.1, read as the reverse complement.
TGATTGATTTTAAAAAACTCTTTCCTGTTAATGTAACACCTTTTCTATGTAAATCGATGCAACTCTCTCAGATTCTGGGAATGGTGAGTATTGGGTTCGTAACACATGTGTAAAGCAACTAATGTCGGTTACAAGTCCGAAAACACAGCTTCACTCTTTTTCTGTCTTGTTCTGCCTTGTCCTATCTTACTGTTTTCTCGCGTTTTAGTCTTGTCTTTTCTCTTCAAAACATAATTCAAGATAATGATGTTTCTAAACATTCTATTTCTTTTTGAGCTTTTAACACCTTTACACACAGGACTATGTGTTCCGCAGACTATATATATACATGTGTGTATGCATATTTATATATATATATATATTAGATAGATAGATAGATAGATAGATAAATAAATGGATAGATAAATAGATAGATATATAGATAGATATATAGATAGATAGATAGATTGATAGATAGATAGATATATAGATAGATAGATAGATTGATAGATAGATAGATAGATAGATAGATCGATAAACAGATAGATAGATAGATAGATAGATAGATAGATAAACAGATAGATAGATAGATAGATTGATTGATAGATAGATAGATAGATAGATAGATATATAGATAGATAGATAGATAAATAGCTGGTGCACCAACTAAAACCAAGTATAATAAGGATCTAGTATGTATAGTAATTTACTAAACTTACTTTATAAGGTATCTCATCCAATACCATTGCTGTTCATGTCATAGAGATCATTAACGGAACCATTTGACACTTTGTTAATTGTTAAATTAATTTGGTCGAAACACTACATATCGTCACTTGCTGTAACAAGGATTAAAAGGACTCCTAGGGATCGTAATATCTACCGAAGACGAGAAATGGCCAGCGAAAATTTGGTTCGTCATTTCGCAAAGCCGTTTATCTCTAAAAAATGTGCTCTGGTACCTTCCTTTTTTTGTTTTTTAACTTTGGCAAGGGTTTGGTTCTCCTAATCCTGCAAACTGCTACAAAAATAAAACGTATACACACAGTCAGTCATTTTTCTAATAAATATGATTTTTCTTCCCACGACAATTTTGAATTGTGTAAGATTGTCATCTATATAATTGTACTAGTGATACAGTATTTACTTTCGTTAAAGACACTAGTACAACCAAAATATTTCACAACATTGGATGAACATTAAAACATTGAGTATCTAAGCTATTTTGAGAGGATTATCTTGATGGTTTTTAAAAAGTACTCATTTTGTATAAGGTTTAGTATTGTGATATGAAATGACAGAATAATATTCCTGTTCTTATTTAAACAGCCGATTTATTGACTTCACCCTGCAGATGAGCATCCAGGACCAGTTCAAAACTTCAGTTTCCACAAAAGACTTCAATTTTTAAAAACTTTCAAATTTATTGTAAACAAAATTGTAAAGAAGAGATATTAGCTTTATCCTGTTGTATGTTAATAAAGACAACTATAACCTACTTCTGTGTTTGTTTATTAAGAACTGAAACCAATTTATACAAAGGTAGTTTGTTTTTTGTGTTGCTTTATCTTTCAGTTGATTTGAATTTGAAAGGGTGAAGCCCATGTGTCAGATGCTGGCTCAGCTATCCAGTAATTGTCCTCTACAGCTATTGACCCATTGGTTCTTGTAATTATATTAGACATTGTTTATATCCTGCTTGCTATTGCCTTTTTATCGATCTTTTTCTCAGTTTTCTTCCTTCTACATTGGACCTTATCACTTTCTGCACAACCGTAAAATAATCCACCCTCATAAGATGTATATAGTAATACAATCCTGTATCTTACTTTCTCCCAGGTGTATTTTCACCCTAACTCCTTCATGATCTCTTTACTCTCTTCTTTATCTTCCTCTGTCACTTCATTGATTCTTTCTAGTATACTACAATCTCTTTATTCTTCAAGATTCTTTCTCCTTTTCTTTTTCCAACTGCTCGGGGCGTCAAGCCTTACATCAACGTATGATACCTGCAAACAAACGAATCCTTTTACCTCATATAAGACCATACTCTAATCCAAACATCGGTTTTGGCAACGAGAACATGTTAAACAAAGAGTTATTGTCAAGGCCTCAAGATGACAAAAACACTATGCAACTCTACATCACAAACATACATGGTAGTATGATATTCATGCAGTTGATAAATACCGTATATATACGATAGACGACACAGACAGGATGAATACGATATACATGCATATGAGGAGTATGATACAGAATATATAGCACATAAGATACATAAGGTACGGATGTAGTGGAAGAATGAGAGCCTCCTGACGATTCTTTTGGCAAATACAGACATAAATAGTCCCACCATTTTTATTGTTAATTAAGTACAAACCAAGAAAAGTGTCTTTCTAATAAGCTCTAATTTCTCCAAATACAACTTCTTTTGCACTTAACAAAAATATAAATATATCAAAAGAATCAGTGCTCTAGTGCTCCTGCAATTTGCTTGTATCCTGTTTGTCGCAGTGCACTTGCGTAATTGCAGCTCCTCTTTCTTCTTTGTCCTATGCAACGAAATATTATTAACTGGTGCACCTCATTATTTGATTTGTTGACAATTTAATGAATCCCTGGTTTGCTGTGATTTACCAGGGAAGATGTATGAGAAAGATCGGTACTCAGTTTTCTAATCTAATCCCTTAGACTTTATTTACATATTTTTAAAGGCTGTTGGTCTTCGGTGTAGTAGCTTAAACGTTTAATGTTCCGATGGATTTGAAAATAGCCGTCACCTAAGCCTTGCTTGTTATGTGCTAGTGTAATACTGTTTGTACATTATATCCTACTACAATTGTATTTAAGTCCAGCACTTAAACAGTGGAGTAGTAGAATTTTCCTTCTGGAACGATTACAATAATAATTTTGATTTATGCCCTTCTCTACAGCTTTCTCTGTGTTTTTAATATTAATTTGCAGCTTTTCTCCTTCTCTTCAAATTCTAAAGGCAAGGATATTTTTATTTGAATGACCTGTTGTGTTAATGATAGGACGAAGTTACCACTTATACTGTTGCATGCTATTCTAAAATACTGTCCTTCTATGATCTATCAGAGGTTTGCATCAGTTCAAGAACAAATTCCCAGTTGCTGGATGCTTTCCTGTACTGGTTATTCCAATGGGCAGGAAAGACAGAGATTGGAAAAGTAAACTTTTCTGAAATGGAATTATTTACCAATTTCACTTTTGCATTCAACGCAGTTATCTTATCATAACAACTATCAAGAAAACCAAGATTTTTTAGAGACACTGTTTTCCACTTTTCTTTGCATGGATTTTTATTTCATGCACTATGTAACTGTTTCCTTACCATTACTGGTCTCCTGATCATCTACATTATATCTAAAAAACCGTCTGGTTTATTATTTTTAGACTTATTTGACTCCATAGATCGAGAAAAGGATATTCAATGTCTCACTTGATTAAGAAGTCGCGAAAAAAAAAATCGTAAATACAATCAAAGTGATGCATGAGAACACTCAAGAATTAGAAATAATACCCGCAAGGTACAAGGATTAATTTTCACCGATACTGGCATACTTCAGGATAAACCTATTCGCCCAGTTTCTCGTCATAACATGTCTAGATTACAAAATACGTACTTCCGTTGACGAGTCTCATGGGCTGATTCTGAAGAAACGACTTAGTAGGCGGGAAATATTAATTAAACTAGCCTATGTGAATAATATAGTGTTTTTGGAAAATACCGTAAAAAGACAGAAGACCTCTTCAAAAAATTGAAAACATAGTACAAACCACTGATTTGTTCTTGATTTCGAACAAGATGAAATATAAAGGCTTAATGCAAGAGCTCCCTACATGCCTATGATGGTAGTGATATCAATAAAACTGAAAACTTTCTATATTTATACGGATATATCAATGCAGATAAAGACGTAGGCAAAGGTTTAGGTGAAGCATTGTTTGCCCTAAATGCACTGTTGAAGGTATCGATATCTCGGATAAAAAGGAGACTAAGTTATAGGTATTCAAAACATCTGTTGAGTAGATTATTCTCTATGGCTGTGATTCGTAAACACTCACCAGTGCACTTACTAAAAAGAGTAGTGCTTTATACATGCAAATGGTAAGAAAAGTTTTTTTAAAGATTTTCTTCAAAACTCGTATTACCAACAAAAGCCTTCAGGGCTCCATACCACCTCTCTCTGACATACAAAAAGAAGAAGCCACGCACTAGCAGGACAGGCGAGTCGTCACAGCAGAAACTGTTCTGTCTAGGAAACTGGAAGAACTAAGAAGAGTAGGTAGACCCAACGTAACTCTGAAAGGTGCTTGCAGATGACACTGGTTTGGAAGAAAATAGAAATGTAATCAGTGATATTTGATAGGGAGATCTGAAGGAAGAACATTGTCTTGGTACCGGCGAGGGATGCTGATGATTATAATGACTCTTTAATAATAATTACCAAGACGTAATTATCTTTAAGAATCACTGTATTGCATTTCTTCGCAAAAAGAAATAGATCCTTTTTCTACCAGAACAAATTTGGCAATTAGATGTTGCTTTTCAAATTTGAAAGCACATCCAAATTAAACAAGCTAGATACTACAGAGAAACCTATAATGCTACGAACTATCAATACAGACAGAAAACTAGAAGCTACACTCACCCACTTAAAAAATAGGTCCATTTCTAAGGCTTAAGGAAAAAAAGTAATTGACATTGAAAAAGCAAGCTCACTTTGGAAACTTTGGAGATCAGTCAATGAGCTGCAAGACTTCAAACATAGGTGACAGATGAGAGAAGTAGCTTCCGCTGGGTTGATGGGGTCATTTTGTGAAATTTGATGTCCGTGTACAGCCATGTGTCTTTTGAGACCTGGTACTGATTTGCAAACCTTCCCACACATAACACATGACAGATCGTGTGGCTTTGGAAAGATTTCATATGATTGGCAAAGCCAGCCTTTGACAAACGAATACGGCCACATTTGTCACATTTCCAGCTCTTTTTGCCTTCATCAAGGTTGTTCTGCCAGCTTTGTGTAACCTAGGCTTTAACCGTTCATGCTCTAGGCACGTATTTTCAAACACTGCACAATCTGTCTTCACGTGCCTACTCCAAATCTCTGTTTCCAAGGCTAGCCTTTCATATTATTTAAGTCTATTCTTAGTTTCTTTAGAATTTCTTTGATTCAGTCTTTGTATCTTCTTCTGGGTTTGTGCTGTGGTCACTTTCCAGTCTTGAGTTGCATGTAAAACAGTTGTTTTGGGAGTCTATCATCCTCCATACGAACCATATGATTTACCCAGCGCATTTGATTGGCGGTGATCATTGACTCGATACTTGTGTATCCTGCTCTGACGAGAACTTTACTATCAGATGTTTGTCTTTGCGACTTGATATTGAGAATGCGTCGCAAACATTTCTGATGAAAATGTTCAAGTAGTTTGAGATGTCTTTGATGTACGGTCCATGTCTCACAAGAATACAAAAGAGCTGTCAAGACACAAGCCTTGTACACGCAGAGCTTGGTTTTGAAGGTGATGCCGCGATCTGCCCAAACTCGTTTTTCAAGCATTCCAAAGGCAACAGAAGCTTTCTGTTTCCTTTGGTGTATTTCTGTATCAAGGGAACCATCACTTGACTGGGTGCTACCAAGATACAAAAATGTGTCTACCACACCTAATAGACTGCCAAAGACATGGAGATCTGGTACAATGTATGGTTCACCAGGTGCTGGTTTGTACATGACTTTTGTCTTCTTCAGACAAATTTTAAGACCAAACACAGTGCGCGAGGTGAAAAAAAACCCCGATCCATAATGAGCTGTATGTCTTCAGCTGAACCAGCAAGAAACTTAAGTCATCGGCATGCAGAAGCTTTCTAATTAGACTCGAACAGACTTTTGACTTAGAGTTAAACCTTTTCAATTAGTTCTAAATTTCAAAAAAAACCCTGCTTTATACTGTTATCAATTGGAATCTACTGAGACAGTTCTCCATTAAAAGGAACACGAGCTTTAGTGTCCTCACGCAACTGCTTCAACATGCTCACAAAGAGTAATGGATACTCTATTTTCCCAAGTATCATCCACAAAGCGTCAGGGTTCACAATATTGAAAGCTTTTGTTAAATCAACGAAGACTTGATACAGCAGCATCTGCTACTCAATGCATTTTTATTGGAGTTGATGTGCAGTAAATATTATGTCAATGGTGCCTCTGCCATGTCTGAAGCCACTCTGCGATCAAAGAATAGTAGTCTAATATCTTCCATAACCCTGTTTAACAGCAGTCTTGCAAAACGTTTGCCCACAGCTTCTAGGAATATAATTCCCCGACAGTGATCACATGCACTTTTCTCTCCTTACCCTTCACACAGAGCCTCTAAGATACCATCGATCTAATCTTTGGGTATGCTGGTGCCGTGTCAAGTCTTAGTAATAAGATTGAACACTGCATTGGTTACATTTTCACTTCCAATTTTTAGACGTTCAACTGGCAGGACATCTTGGCCAGGCGCATTGCCAGTATTGATTTGCTTGAGAGCGACATCTACTCTTTCACGACTTGGCAGTCGATCCATTCGAAACTTAACAAGACATAGTGGGAGATTCTGTATGGCATGCATATTCACTACTGAAGGATTATTAAAGAGGTCAGCAAAGTGGTCTTCCCAGCGCTGCAGAATCTTCTTTGGTTCTTTGATAATATCCCTGTTGTCTTTTGATATTAGAGGAACCACGCAATATTTTGAAGGCCCGAATAAGTCATGCAGTAGACCATAAAACAGCTTCATGTCCTTAGTGTCAAATGGTCTGAATTTCTGAAGAAATCTGTGACCACCATGCATTCTTCATTCTTCTCAGATCGCTTTGCAAAGCTGCTTTGTGTTGTTTGAAGGCCGTCTCTGTTTCAGGATGAACTAAGCTGGTTACTGTAAGGACCATTTCATACATCTTTCTCGTACTTTCTTTTAATTGCTTGATTTTGTGGTCATTGTCATCAAACCAGTCTTTATGCTTTTTTTTCTAAAACTAAGAACTTTTGCTCCCTCTGAGTATATTTTGTCCTTAAATGTCTCCCACCTTCCGTCAAATTCAATGTCATCAAATTTGTCTTTCAATGTTCTGCACACAGCCAGGTCTTTCAGTTTGGCAATGTCGATGCGCTTTGGAAATTTAATCTATCATTTATACATCAACCATTTATCCGAACTTTTTTACGGATATACAGTTTAAACTTCCCGCGAACCATTTTACGATCAGTGTTACATTCCGCACTCCTCGCCACACGCATATTATACACATTACAGCGGTCACGCCTGCCGGTGATGACAAAGTCGATCACATGGCCATGTTTCGATCTCGGGTGAGTCCACGTAGCCTTGTTCTTAACTTTCTGATGAAAACGTGTATTGCCTATGACCAAATTCAGCTCGAAGCAAAACGGAAGTAGCTTCAAGCCATTTGAATTCATTTTACCAATGCCATGGTGACCAAGGATATCCAAAGTTTCAAAATCCCTACCTACTCGAGCATTGAAATCACCTAGAATAATAACTTTATCATCAACTGGAACAAAAATGACAGCATTACGGAGATCCTCATAAAAGGTTGGAATAGCTTCTTCACTAGTTTTGATTGCTGGAGCATAAACTGAGAAAAAGGTTGCATATCAACCACAAGTCAGGGAATTTGAAGTTTTTTTATGCGATCAGAAATGCTGCAGGAAGCACTCTACATTTTCTAATGCGTTTGCTCTGACTGGAAAGCCTACACCACCATACAACGTTTACCTTTCTGCTTGCCGACCCAGAAGAGTGTGAAACCAGATGTTATTCCAGTAAGATGATCTTCACCACGAAGACGTGTCTCCGACAGAGCTGCAATATCAATGTTCAGTCTTTCAAGTTCTTTCGTCACAAGAGCTGTTCTTCATTCTGATCGATTAGATACTTTTGGCCCAAGAAGGTCCTTACATCCCAACAGAAAACACTGAGTTTCACTTTATCTTTTTCAAATATTTTAGTGTTTCCATCGTGTTTTCTCGTCCTGCGAAAATGAACCACTGTTAGCCGTAGCCTGCCAACCAGCCTTGATGTGACAGGCAATGTTTGATGCACCTTTTCCTGTACCCTCCCAATAATTAGGGTGGGCAGTGCTATCCCTAAAAAGGGCTGCTCAGTCACAAGAACCTCCACCGGAGTATGCCCTTGTCACAGTAAGATACGACAACGATGTTAGGATAAGATTCCTGTCGCCTATGTGCAGATTTGTGGCTGTGAGCTTCCAATTGGTTCGATCTGCACACTTCACCACTCGTCCATCGCCATAGGACTTTCTGTAGGTGGAATGACAACTTAAATAACAAGACAAGAAATATTGTATATCAAGGGATTAAAGTGACATAGGCTTGTACAATACATTTACCACTCTCTGGGACTCAGCAGTCATATAGCAGGCAATAGGCAATAGCAAGGTTGCCAAGAAACTGCTTTGTCTGCAGGTTTTAGTATTACGGAATTTGTACCTCTCCGGGCAACAAAAAAGGAGATGGGATGACATCCACTTGCTGGAACAATACATATCTATGAGAGTTATTGTCAAAAATAGTTACATTACACCTGCTTCCCCTTTGATATCAGAAGTGTGCTTCTCCTAGATTGGCAACCTTCACCTCCATTTGACCCATGGTTTGGACGTAGGATGGTGGGCACCAGAGCGTACCCCACAGGCACTGAAGGTTTAGATTTACGGCGCTGAACACTTGCCGAACATCAGAACCCCGTTAGCGAAGCAGGGCTCAAGACGTGCACGCGGGGTTAATTTGGCTGGGAGAAGCTCTGTATTCCGCTAAGACATTTATGTTCTTTTAACACATGTCCACACCAGTCCTTCAGCACCAAATAAATAGATAAATAGATGGATAGATAGATAGATTGATAGATAGATAGAGATAGATAGATAGATAGATAGATAGATAGATAGATAGAAAGATCGATAGATAGATAGAGAGATAGATAGATAGACAGATAGATCGATTGATCGATAGATAGATAGATAGATAGATAGATAGATAGAAAGATAGATCGATAGATAGATCGATAGATGAATAGATAGATGTATGATTAGATAAATAGGAAGGTTGATGTAAATAAGAAAAATAACTTCTTTACTTATTGTGTTTATAATACCACTACATGGGCACAGCCTGTTCTAAAGGAGAGAAAGCCAGATACTTAAATACAAAGCAGAATTGTGATAGCACGCACAACCGTCACGAATATGAAAGTATTTTGTAATTGATTAACAAGTCAAGGTATAAGCCAGAGAGTTTATATAAAAAGTAAAGAGAAATATAGAAACAAAAAAGGAAGGAAATAATACGAACAAAAAAGGGAAGACAGATAACGAGTGACAGTTGTTTTTAATTTCTGTAGGCTGTATTAATCAGAAAAGCAAGAAGGAGGGAGAGGGTTGCAAAGGCTAGCAATTTTAAGGGAAGTATTTACGGGGAAAAATTCTTATGATAATAGTGAGCAATCACTGTCGGTATGAAAAAGAAGTCTCAGATATTAAAGAGGATAGAGACTTAATTTATGGAACATCTTGTCGACCCTTATAAACGCGAGTGAAATTTGGACATTAGTACTTTAGAACTTGATTCAAGAAGAATGTTTAGATATCAAAAGTAGTATCATTCGCAATCGAAACAATAGTATGAAAAATAACACCTTTTTGCTATTTAAGTAAAGCAAATAAGAAGACTCTTGTCAAAATGGGAAAGACAAGAGGAAGAAAATAAACAAGAATACTATTCACCAGTGGCACAACAGAATGAATTCAAAGGTGCTGGTAGAATGCTGGAAATTGGCAAGTTATAACAAAGTGTGCTCCACCCGCTTATTGGTCAGGGGCAGTTGGCAGCAGCAGGTAAAAGGGAGTGAAAACAAGGGTTAACCTGTCATTGTAATATGAAATCAAATAAACTAGTGCATACTAAAGCATGTTTGATAAGTCACCATTATCGAATGATGTACTGCCCTCATTAACTTTTTCGAGCGATTTTGTTTCCTAGTATACAGGGTAATGTACGGTTGTTTTGTTTGGAAGCTGAGAGTAAGACGTAAAATCTGTGAAAAGCAACCTTGAATACTTCGACAGTAAGAAAAAGAAAAAGTAACATGGGGAGAATTTCATTTTAATAACTTATCCTATAACTTCATTTCAGTCCTTTCCTTACCTACAGTATGTCTTAAGTCAGGCCTTTCAAAGATTTGCCTCGAAAGCAAAATTAGCGCTAAAGTGAACCAAGGCAGTGAAATAGGTGGGTTGACAATGGATACAAATAGTCAAATTTTAACCTAATTACAGTAAAAATTGTTACACACCATCACACCATCGAAATAATCATGAGGCACCTCTCTCGTCTTAGTGGGGATTTGTCGTAGGGTGAGACACTCTAATATGATGATGTCTTACGCATATTCCTATTCATCTCTTGCCACTTCTGCTTCTTCGCAAGCGTAATCTGTCCGTTGTAACACCCTATTTTTCTTGTTTAAGTGGAAAGCTTGAATTTTACTGTAAATGTTACTCACTTTATCCCTGTTTATTGACTAGCGTATGTTGGGATACCGTGTCCAGACTCTATCTAGTCCTTTTTTGCCGTCCGTTATTGCGGTGTTTACTTGAAAGAGACGATGTTGATTTAAAGGGCATGTTCCGTCACTCTATGTAACAAACATCGAAATATCATTTATACTTTTTGTAGTTCAACATTAAAAGCAAAAGTAAATTCTGACTTTACCCTGGCTTAAAGGAAGTGATTTCGTCATCTTACAATCGAGTTGTAGCAAGGAATTACGCCCAACACTCAAATGACTTTACTATTTGCTTTTCATCGAGATTCGAACAAGCTTCCAAAGTGCAAAGAATAGTCGGTTTCAAGGAAAGGTCTCTCGTATTTCTAAAAAGCAAAGATGAAAAAACGAACGGACTACAGCCAAATGTTAACAAAACTGAATGCATGGTGATTTCTAAGGAAAAGATAACACCGGCATGTATCATTCATATAATTGACAGGAAAATTTAAGGGAAAAAGAAGCAGGAAAAGAGAGTCTCAGACATTTCCAAAACGTTTAAGGGAGGACACCGATGTCAGGATAAGTTGCAAATAACTGTTATAACAACAATGGCACCTGAAAAAGGTTTCTACATTGAGCTAATGAATCAGAGCCTTTCTCCATGTATTGATCATACTCACCCTGTAATAAATCTGTCACGGGTTTTGCGCTACTGAATACGAGAAAAAAGAAAAATAAATATATGGAAAGAGAGATAGATAAATAGATAAATAGATAGAGATAGATAGATAGATAGATAGCTAGATAGAGATAGATAGAGAGAGAGGGATAGAGAGAGAGAGAGAGAGAGAGAGACAGAGAGAGAGAGAGAGAGACACACAGAGAGAGACACAGAGAGAGACAGAGAGACAGAGAGAGAGACAGAGAGAGAGAGACAGAGAGACAGAGAGAGACAAAGAGAGATTGATAAAAATTGAGATGAAAATAGTAGCCCATGTAAGTAAATTCGTCACAAAGGCTAAATCATCCAAACCAGCTAAAATGGCATGAACTGTCATTCATAAAATAAACTTATGTGAAAAAAAGACATCCAGCCAGACGAAAGTTTNAAAAATAGTAGCCCATGTAAGTAAATTCGTCACAAAGGCTAAATCATCCAAACCAGCTAAAATGGCATGAACTGTCATTCATAAAATAAACTTATGTGAAAAAAAGACATCCAGCCAGACGAAAGTTTCTTAACAAAGAAGTCGTTTTAGTTGAAATACCAACATTGTCTCATGATCACAGCTTCCTTGATTTTAGTATTTTTTGATAATAGAGTCTTTTTGTGATTTTGAAGAAATAGTACACAAACTGCATGCCCTGTGTTCAGACTTGTACCGATTTATTTCACATGAGTGATTATAATACCTAAAAATACCACTTAATCGCATACTACTTTTCACACAAAAGCTAAACAACTCCCTCTTGGAACAAGGATAGAAAAATACTAGCTCTGGAATGGAGAGAGCCAAAAAAAAAAAAAGGAAATAAAATCTAAATAATTAAAATTAAAACAAAACAAGACAAAACAAAAAACCCACTCCAAAACAAAGAAGAAATATTGCATTGCAGCCACGGGAAAAAGAGCTTTCATGATTTCAAAGCCTTCATGATCATGTAGTTATCATCCACAGGAAGATAAGCAGGGAAGAGGAACTTTTTGGTCAAGTCCTGATTTTTAAAGTTGATAGAAAATGAAGAAAAAGAAAATCATAGCCTTAAAAAAGGTCATGAAGAACTCTTTAAAATGACTTTGATTTATCGTTGGAGTTCAAAAATATGTGAACGACTTTTTGTAAGAGATGAAAAAAAAGCAAAGGTGTACATGTATTTGAAAATCGCTGTGAAAATAAAGTTCATTTTGGTCATTTTCATTGAGACCAAAGGGAATATTATTTTAATAGAAATTTAAAGTTTTCTTTAACACTAATTGGTTATTTAAACTATCGTTTAGTTAACTGAAGTACACTTAAATATTTTATTACTAAACTGTGCTCTTAACAGCTTCATTCCAGCATTGCAAAATTCAGGTGAACTTTTATTGGAGGGAAGGTTCAAATTAGGATACACTTAATAATGCAAATATAATATATATATAACTTAAGGAAATATATTTGATGTAGTTTAGGCCCAGCAAAAACTCGTTCCCTGCAGGATAATAAGATATGTTTACACAATATTAGAGGTTTTAAAGTCTAAAACCTAAACCACTCAGCCACTTTGTTGAAAATGAAGTTGAAATCTATAACTCGATTCTGTGAAATGTGTTTTTGCTATACTTAAAGCACGGGTGTTAATTAAAAGCTTTTTCAGTTACATCTTAGAATTTTGTAAGGATTTTAAAAAGTTGGAGTTATAAAATCACCAAGTGGATGCGATTTGTGAACCATCGGATGTGGTTCAAACTCAAGTCAACACCACTTGTGTTCTTAAAGTACTATTTCTATATGTTATTAGGAAATTTTGTCTATATAATGCAATGTTGAAGCATAATATATTTACGTTGATGGTAAAAAATAATGTACCAATATGTTAACTGAATACCATGGTCATACCAATGTTAGTTTTTCAGTTGAAGAAGCGTGCAGAAACCAAATATATATATATATATATATCAATTGATTGGTGAACAGATAGATGAATTGTTACACGGATGAATACATTGATAGGTAGATGAATGGCTTGATTAAAGATAGAGAGGAAGAGAGAAAAGGAGAGAGAGAGAGAGAGAGAGAGAGAGAGAGAGAGAGAGAGAGAGAGAGAGAGAGAGAGAGAGAGAGAGAGAGAGAGAGAGAGAGAGAGAGAGAGAGAGAGAGAGAGAGAGAGAGAGAGAGAGAGAGAGAGAGACAGAGAGACAGAGAGACAGACAGACAGAGAGAGAGAGACAGAGAGAGACACAGAGAGAGACAGAGAGAGACAGAGAGAGACACACAGAGAAAGACATAGGGAGACAGAGAGAGACACAGANTAGAAAATCGCTCTCTAAATAACAGTGGTTTCTTTGTCTAGAGTTATCAAGGGAATTAATATACGTGCGCAGTGTGAGTACTCTTTTGTGTCGGTATTCAGACTCGTTTTGTTGACTGGTTGGTTTTGTTTCTTTCTTGCTATGTGTGAAAAATCTCATACCCTTGAAATTTTCACAATGTAATGTTAGCGGCTGTTTCTACATCTAAATACAAGCTTTCTTACCGGATATTCTTTGCTTGTTAGTCACACACAGACCGCTCTTCATTGTAGGTGAGAAAGCGCTGAATTGAAAACAATACCACGCGTGGAAAGCTACCTTCGTGGAACGTTTCAACTTTCACTCTTTAATTTCTAAGTAAAACAAGAAAAATGTCAATTTGAAGAACAAAAGTTGACGGGGGGATTTGAATGGATCAATTATTTTGTAAACAAGATAAATGCTGTGTTAAATTCTTGACGTTTTTAATGTCTAAAACATCAATCAATGTTACCGTGATTGGTCTAAAGTCAGTCGATAATAGGATTAGGCAAACTGAGAATCATACCTTAAAAGCAATAATATTGTTTACCAGCTATATGATTACCTGTACAATAGCTTAGATTTATAACTCAATTTCCAAATAGTGTCTGTAAATTGGTCACAAAGGCTAAATCATCCAAACCAGCTAAAATGGCATGAACTGTCATTCATAAAATAAACTTATGTGAAAAAAAGACATCCAGCCAGACGAAAGTTTCTTAACAAAGAAGTCGTTTTAGTTGAAATACCAACATTGTCTCATGATCACAGCTTCCTTGATTTTAGTATTTTTTGATAATAGAGTCTTTTTGTGATTTTGAAGAAATAGTACACAAACTGCATGCCCTGTGTTCAGACTTGTACCGATTTATTTCACATGAGTGATTATAATACCTGAAAGTACCACTTCATTGCAAACTGCTTTGCATACAAAAGCTAAACAAGTATCCCCCTGGATTAATAGAAATTGACTAACATAATCAAAAGACGGGGGACATCAATCGTTTAAAAAACCTCTGACTCTATTTCCTGAAGTATCCAAAGACAAACAGCCCGGTCCTTGGAAGCAAAGACCTTAGAAGACATCGTATTTGATGAGTGACCTGCTTAAAAAGTCGGATCTCTTGTTAGTTTGCTCAATGTCAATTGTCAAAACAGAGGGAAGGATAAATTAGGATTTGCAAGTGAACGTCAAATTACTTCAACGAATCAGTTGATTAATATATCCCAAGTCTGTGAAGCGGGGCGTCCACAATACAAATAGATATCATTGGCTTATGCATCAGTCTCTTCTTTTCAGTTCATCTTATTGAATATCAAAAGGTTGAACATCGCTTCTTGTCTAGAGGTCACAATAAAACATACAATGTCCAGCATTCTTAATCTACTATCGTTTTAAATTTAAATCTTTTTCTACAAGGTGCCATTTACTCAACTCAGTTCAATTTCTGGTGTAATAATTTGAACAGTTTACATTACAGTCTTTTGTTCCTCTGCAGCAAGATAAAGTTTTTACAGAATTCTTTTCAGAGCATCAGGATGGTGTGAAGTGCACTTCAGAGGCGTCGATTCCAAGTGTTATCCCATGAGACTTAAGGTTGATTACTAAGTTCCAGTTTTAGGAAGAAATAATGCAGATGTGATCTGAGCGCATTACAGTTAGAAGCTAATACTAATTCTAAGCTTCGAGATTTGGTTTTTACAGCCTAAAGAAAAAAAATTAGATTAATTTTAGAATTAACAGTTGAGGCATTAAATTCTTCGCAATACTTCTGCTGCACACAAAAAGAGACTGGTGGTTCATTTGAGCGTTTTCTTTTAGACAAAACAATAGTAATTCAAGGCAAACAGCAAGATATCTCTTTTGATTGCAGCTGATGAAACGATCTAGCAAGATGAAGTCAGACTTTTCTATGGCCTCGATTCTCACTACAACTGGAAAATCAAGCTCAGGACGAAAGCTTGAAAAAAGAGTTACCACCCCTGGAATTGTTGCTAAAACCGAAGATGCAACTGATAATATCGACAGAGAGGATAAACAAGAACTTGTTCAAGTTTTGCTTGAAGATTCTGATTTGTGGAGAAACTTTCATCACCTTACAAATGAAATGATTGTAACAAAAAACGGAAGGTAAGTTTTTTCTTTTCTTTTTTTTCAAAGGTTAGTTTTAATACATTTAATTAGCATTTGGGTTGGGCAACAAACTATTTCATTTCTTAACTAATATACTACCACTCAACAATATATCTATATATATTGACATTCATTTTATACATTAGTATTATGAAATTTGAAATCTATTTTCAGTTCTATTCTCTACACCTTGTTTTTTGAATGTAAACTTTTTGCCTGACTTTGAAATGAACATTTTATAATATTTATTTTGATAGATTCAAAACTAGTTCTATATACTACTTGTCAATGGTTTTCATTGATTAACGTCTTCTGAAGATCATTTTCATTTTAACCTTATTTTAAAATTCTTCCGAAATAAGAATAAAGAAAGATATGTTTTCCACAATTTGATATGTCGCTGGTTAGAAGAGGATCTGTCTTGGTCAAAAAAGACCACACCTGTTTTCTCAATGTCATCGATTAACGTTTTTTTTATCTATTCTGTGAAAAAAGAAAGAGACACAGGCTGCTACAAATACAATCAAGAGGTTTAATTATTAGATTGTATTGGTACAGCATGAAAAGTAATATGTTGAGAATTCTTCAAAATATTACTAAGAAAGGGTATAGAATAGGGCAGTTTCACTCTATAATAAAGGGCAGTAAATTATTTGAACTCAATCAATATCAACTTCAGCAAAAGGTGTCTCTTTTAACACGAATATGCACAACCGTGTTTATTGTACCATGGTAGTGTATTAATAGTATGTAAAACAACTTTTAAATAGATACTTGGTATGTTACTGTGCCTTACTAAATCTTTAATATACCATACTTCTATGACCTATTTTCGTTATCCTTTGATAACCCATGTGATTACAGCTTGTAAACAACAGGAAAACAAGAAAGCTGCAAGAAAGCAATGAGGATTTTTTCCCATGTAAAGCTTTTATCCTGCGTGACCCTTCTTTGTCAATCTATTATCTTGTCCAATTCCTTTTCTTTGTACTACTAGGCAAATTTTAATAACAAACCAGTTATGATACCGGTAGGTCTAGTGTATTCAGTGACTTCTCTATTTTTAAGTATATTTCCATCTTAGATAATTAAGTGCCTGTTTATAATTCCGTATAATTATTCTACTTGTCAAATCTAATTTGTCAGTTTGCGTCTGTTTTATCACCCATCAAATTCGGTTAATAATTTTCAAAACTAGTGCATTGGAGTGTTAAGAAAGAGAAACTGCTTAATGTCGAATGAAAATGAGCAATCCTTTTCTTTCCCTGTCTTATGATTGTTATTAATTTAAATAGCTGTGAAATATTGAGAAATGTTAATATCTTTGTAACTGTTCTTGATTTAAGGGTAAGAATGAAAGAGTTGATTTTGTGAAATGTTGAACACCATCATTGATTGTTATATTTCCTTTCTCATCCTAAACGGGTTGCTTTACCTCTCGAGCATACGGCCATGTCTGACGATAAGTACTCATTTCTCTTTAGATTTTTCACCAAAATTATTTATCAGTTATGTTAAATAAAAAAGCAGCTCTTGCTCAGTTTTCATTAGTAAGATGTAATTGTTATGTACTTTTCATCCATCTAAATATGGTTCTATCCATTCATCTATCTATCTTCCCATTTATCTATCTATCTATCTATCTATCTATCTATCTATCTATCTATCCAACTATCTATCTATCTTCCCATCTATTTATCTATGTATCTATTTATCCATCTATATCTATCTTTCTATCTATCCATCTATCTATCTATCCAACTATCTATCATCTGTCATCTATCTATCTATCTATCTATCTATCTATCTATCTATTTATTTACCTATCTATCTATTTATCTATCCAACCATCTATCGAGCTGGCTGTCTTTTACATGTAATTTACAATTATACTTTTAAGATCATATGATTTTAATATTCCTGTGTAGTACACTATTTTTAAATATAAAATATTGCCAGTTTATTATATATATATATATATATACATATATAAAACTTATATTATACATACTAATGTTTACGACTGTAACAGATGATTCTATCATCAAATCAAAAAGATGTTTCTTCAAAACTGTAGAAATATTTTGCCATCATTTATAACTATGCCTGTTTTTTGTTCCAGTTCACATTAGAATATGTTGTCTACATAAAGTAGTTGTAGTAGTGGGAATATCTCACCACTTAATATATCTTTCCACACGCCAATACAATTTTTTGACGTTCTTTATTGACCAGTAATAATATTTGTCCAATGCAAATAACAAAGTGGATTGAGTCATCGTATGAAACGAGACCGTCATTTTTCTTGTCATCTTTGTCGGTTTTCTTTCAAAAAAGTTTATCAATCTTTCAGTTAAATATTAATTTTGTTATCTACCCTCTTTGTTTGTGTTTTATAAATAACCAACATCTACATTTAAAACCTATAATGATTTGTCAAATGCTTGTCTTTTGAATATCGTTTTAAATTTTATCATTTTGGATATCGATCTCTTAAATAAAGCTAAAAAAGAAAGACAGTTTTTTGATGTCAATTCCAAATCGACTTACTGAGAGAGACACAATCGAATGCAAAAAAATAGTCCAACACTTTGTCGTTTTACCGAATAAATATGCATGTAATAGAATTTTTCATACAATATCATTAATTGCAGTTATTATGTCTTTTTCAGCAACCCTTTCAGGCATACTAAGATATAGATAAGGGAAATTGTCATGTAATTAATCTATTACACAAAGAATTTAATGCCAAATTGTCTCAAAATAGTAAAATATATTTAAACTCAAAACTAATGATGGTGCTGTGTTTTCCGATAGTCTTATCAAAACTGTATCCTTGTAGTTCTATCAAGAAGCGTAATTAAGAAACAGTCCAACACATGAGGAAATTCAAATTTCCTCGATTTAATTTTAGTAGACAATGATTTACACAAAAAAGATATTTTTCATTAAGAGCAGTTTGTTGTTTGAAGTGTGGCATTAATTCGTATGAGAATCAGGTGCCAACGATTTATCATCTTCACTTCTAATTAGAGTGTATTTTTGTATGTGAGGGTGTGCTCAGACTGGAGGCAAAGAAGAGCAAGTTTTAGATTTTCAAAGTATAACCAAAAGTGGTCATTTTATAGAATTGTTTAATTAAAAATTACATCTTTTCGGTTTTTTTTATCTACACTAAAGATGCAACGGTGCGATTTTAAAATAATATAATTTTTATTAGCCTATAAAATATGCTATCATAGTACAGTAAAAAAAATGTAGCTGAACTCGAAAATACCTGGGTTAGGTTCCTATAAAATAGAAAATACTTAACAGGGAGGAAAAATTTTACGCTTTTTTCTGAGGAATTAAGAGATTTCTCACAATTTAGGTAATATAATGGTAATATAATAATGGTAGGTACTATTATATGACTTCAACTTCATTTGAAAAAAAAATATTTCTTTTTTAGAATGTTGCTAGTAGAGTTGCAGTATTCCTTGCATCTAATTCATTTCCTATATCATGACTTTTCATTACTGTGTCATTAAATCTTGGAAATTTTACTCACCAAAATATTTTTGATGTCTGACAACAAATAAGTGTTAAGAAGCAATGAAACAGAGATCAAAGGGGCGTTGGTCTCAGTTTGTAATGCCCTTTGTAAGATTGTAATGCTCAATCAAGATTTAATTTCGTATGAATTTTTCAATTTCGGTATGTTAACAGATGAGGGGGTCTTCATCTGTTAACCATCCAAATTTTGTGACAGTTTCTGAAAAGGAATCACAAAGATTGCCAGTTGCATTATCAATCTGGGCTTAAACAAAACTAGTAGGTAAACCATTAAACTGATTGTTTAAAGCAGAATTTTAATTTAAAATAGTTTTAGTTTTATGAATTCCATTGGGAGATCGGCTATAGACTCATAAAATGGGCACCACAAAAGGCAGTTTTTTCTACACTGCCGGCGAGGAATGCAAAATTAAAACTAATAACTATTTGGTAGCAGTATAGTAAAAAGTGGCATGGATTCTAACAACAGGTTGCTTAAAAAGTTAAACAAATATTACAGTTTATGTCTTAAGATAGCATTTGTTAAACACGTTCCATCACAAGAAGCTGCCAACGATACGCATGATCACACACCACGCTGGTTTGTGCTTTCCCCCCGCATTTCTGTAAACAAGTTTAGGCGCTAGTTTGTTGTCAATGCTTTTCGTTGAACACTTGAGACGCATTACCAGTTTCAAATACCAAAAGTTCACTGACGACTGGTAGGAATAGCAACGAATCAAGTATAAGACAAAGACCAAAGCGTCCTTCAAAAGGTTATCGAATTGACTGACCTGCAGTTGTGGTTATGAACTGATTTGCCATCAGTAAAAAGGAAAGGTACTACTGAAGACGTACTTAACACTTGAATAAATGACAAAGCAATATATATATATATATAAATATATATATATATATATAAATATATATATATATATATAAAAGAAGAATTTGTATTGTACATAAAACTTTTTGAGTGATACAGAGTAGAGAGCCTGTCAACCTGTTCAATAAAAGGAAAACAAAAAAAACCAACAAACCAAGTTTATTTTCAAGTTTCAGGAAAACCTTAATTTGTTAAGCCTGATCATCTTGAAGCATAGTGTCTTTATTACTTCGAAAATTATCATTTTTATTACTATACCTCTTGTTATTATTATTACTATTATCGTTACTATTGTTATTATTATTGTTTTTGACAAATTATTNAAAAAAAATATTTCTTTTTTAGAATGTTGCTAGTAGAGTTGCAGTATTCCTTGCATCTAATTCATTTCCTATATCATGACTTTTCATTACTGTGTCATTAAATCTTGGAAATTTTACTCACCAAAATATTTTTGATGTCTGACAACAAATAAGTGTTAAGAAGCAATGAAACAGAGATCAAAGGGGCGTTGGTCTCAGTTTGTAATGCCCTTTGTAAGATTGTAATGCTCAATCAAGATTTAATTTCGTATGAATTTTTCAATTTCGGTATGTTAACAGATGAGGGGGTCTTCATCTGTTAACCATCCAAATTTTGTGACAGTTTCTGAAAAGGAATCACAAAGATTGCCAGTTGCATTATCAATCTGGGCTTAAACAAAACTAGTAGGTAAACCATTAAACTGATTGTTTAAAGCAGAATTTTAATTTAAAATAGTTTTAGTTTTATGAATTCCATTGGGAGATCGGCTATAGACTCATAAAATGGGCACCACAAAAGGCAGTTTTTTCTACACTGCCGGCGAGGAATGCAAAATTAAAACTAATAACTATTTGGTAGCAGTATAGTAAAAAGTGGCATGGATTCTAACAACAGGTTGCTTAAAAAGTTAAACAAATATTACAGTTTATGTCTTAAGATAGCATTTGTTAAACACGTTCCATCACAAGAAGCTGCCAACGATACGCATGATCACACACCACGCTGGTTTGTGCTTTCCCCCCGCATTTCTGTAAACAAGTTTAGGCGCTAGTTTGTTGTCAATGCTTTTCGTTGAACACTTGAGACGCATTACCAGTTTCAAATACCAAAAGTTCACTGACGACTGGTAGGAATAGCAACGAATCAAGTATAAGACAAAGACCAAAGCGTCCTTCAAAAGGTTATCGAATTGACTGACCTGCAGTTGTGGTTATGAACTGATTTGCCATCAGTAAAAAGGAAAGGTACTACTGAAGACGTACTTAACACTTGAATAAATGACAAAGCAATATATATATATATATAAATATATATATATATATATAAATATATATATATATATATAAAAGAAGAATTTGTATTGTACATAAAAATTTTTGAGTGATACAGAGTAGAGAGCCTGTCAACCTGTTCAATAAAAGGAAAACAAAAAAACCCAACAAACCAAGTTTATTTTCAAGTTTCAGGAAAACCTTAATTTGTTAAGCCTGATCATCTTGAAGCATAGTGTCTTTATTACTTCGAAAATTATCATTTTTATTACTATCCCTCTTGTTATTATTATTACTATTATCGTTACTATTGTTATTATTATTGTTTTTGACAAATTATTAATAGGATCATTATTATAATTATTATTATAATACGTCGAAATACAGTTTAGCTGGTGTACCATAAGCATCAAAAGTGCTCAATCTTAATATAAGGCATTAATGGCATTCTACAGGAAATAAAAAAAAGTGCTACATTTCCTGTTTCATGTTTGTATTATTTGGTAGAAAGCAGTATGAAAATTGTGCAAACATGGAACTTTAAGTAACTAATATGCTTTTTATTTCGTGTTCATTATGCACGCACACACACACACACACACACACACACACACACACACACACACACAACATTTTTATGACATTTTTATCAACCAACTGCAGGATCATAACCAGAAAACCGAAACTGCGCCAGAAAAGTCTCAATTTAAAAAAAAAAAAGAATCATTCGAAGGGAAAGCATTGTATAGAGTGTGTGAACTCATTAACTTAAAATGTGTAATTAAAATGTTTTGAAAACACATATTATTATAAAGTTTAACATTTAATTTTGGTATCATTAATAAATGGTTGTTTTTTTGAAAAAGACGTTTTAAAAAAAAAGTTTGGGGTCAAATATGATGTGTTATTTAAAGCGTAAGTTTATTTATCTTGAAGCTCTGTCAATATTCTTACATTGTTATTTTCCACCAAGGGGAAAATCCACTCAGAATTTCTGGTAATAGTGTGGTTCTAAGTTACCATATTCTCTTCATTTCAATTTAAAGGTTAATTTTTATTTGACGGATTTCCTGTCCTTGGGTACTCTCAAATCGACCAAAATTTGTTTTTTTACTTCAACATCCTGTACTTTGAGTTTGATGTCAGGCCCAACTGTATGTATATCTGTACGTATAACTTTATGTATATATATATATATATATTNTATTTAAAGCGTAAGTTTATTTATCTTGAAGCTCTGTCAATATTCTTACATTGTTATTTTCCACCAAGGGGAAAATCCACTCAGAATTTCTGGTAATAGTGTGGTTCTAAGTTACCATATTCTCTTCATTTCAATTTAAAGGTTAATTTTTATTTGACGGATTTCCTGTCCTTGGGTACTCTCAAATCGACCAAAATTTGTTTTTTTACTTCAACATCCTGTACTTTGAGTTTGATGTCAGGCCCAACTGTATGTATATCTGAACGTATAACTTTATGTATATATATATATATATATATATATATATATATATATATATATATATGTAAAAGAGATATAATAAGTTGGAAAGAATAAAAAAACTACACTATCCATTTCGACAAGCCTGTTTCGTGATTTTACTCACTCGTCAGTAAATGTAGAAAATATATGTATGTATATATATATATATATATATATATATATATATATATATATATATATGTATATATGTACACTGTATGTAAATCTACCAGTTTTGAAGCCAAAGTCCGTTAATATGATTCAAACACAGAGTGCTTCACAAATTTTAGTGTGTTTTGTGAAGGTGCCAAAGTAGCCTTCTTCACATCCTACTTCCGACTGGGCTGTTGCACCTTTAAATAACACGAATATTCTTTGTTGGCAGTGCTTTGTCATATCTTGATAAATGAAAAGTCAATTAAATGCTAGATTAGATATTAGACAGGATAGGTAGTACAGTCCAGGTATTTATGTTGAACGTAGGATTTGTGTAATTTTTTAAAGATGAAAGCTAATGCTTGAAATCCAACTGTCTGTCTGTCTCTTGTTGGAACTAAAAGGTTGGGTGTAATGAGAGACAATAAAAGGATTTGGAAGGTCCGTTTTTGGTTTGAGATCAGTCTTCTTTTCAGTACCAGAGGATGCCCCATAAAGCCAGTTGCATAGCTTCATATTTGGCTGCGGTTACACCTTAATGAATATAAAAGCAAGACTGTATGTGAGTGTTAACGTATATCAGTTTGTGTGTGTGCCTGTGTTGGAGTTCCCAAGCTAATTAGACCTCATTCTGTTTTATTTCAAATAGAGTATTAAATTAACTATGGATTAAGTGCTATTATGTGCTCCTTTAGGCAGCTTCCTTTGAATTTGTTAATTAAATGTCAAAGGACTTCATACAAGGGTTTCGACATCTGGTAGGTCACCCTGACCATACAGGCAGAGACGTCTTTTGCCTCATTTTAGAATATTATGCTGCAAGAGTGAATACAGTCAAGATTCACATCTATTGCTCTCCACAGGCTCATTTACACAGAAGCCCATACAATTCTAAGGTTTTTTTCCAAATATTAGAAGTACCACGAGAAACCTTTTTTGTTATGATTATTATTGTGCAATAATTGATGGTTATTATTATATTGATTATTATCAGACGTTTTTACTTCTAATTACTTAAAATTGCAATTAACACAATTCTCTGTGATTGATTTGGATTGCACTAGTTTCATAGATTGTACCATCAGTCTCCGAAATTTGAAAATGTTCTTGTGTTAACAACCATTTTCTTCAAGTCATTTCAGAACAAGATTATGTTAAAGCCTTAGCTGAGATGACCATTTTTCTTTTGTGATGAGGCTCTGCAAATTCTCCCTGTTCTTCTTAATTTCATTACATGAAGTAAAGAAATGCAGATCT
Source organism: Morbakka virulenta (assembly GCA_003991215.1). Taxonomy (NCBI): domain Eukaryota; kingdom Metazoa; phylum Cnidaria; class Cubozoa; order Carybdeida; family Carukiidae; genus Morbakka; species Morbakka virulenta. The sequence goes on along the minus strand of RDPX01000619.1, from coordinate 93,205 downwards.
GTTTTTAGAAAATATAGCTTACAGCTTGTCGTGAAAAATTAAACATATGTCGGTAGGTTCTACTCAAATAAGCAGTACATAATAGACAATAGGCTTTCAACATCAAAGACAAGACTGTTGACACAAGATATTTTTCTCCACTTGCTTCTGGGAGAAAAGATTAATCAAGTCAATGACGTCTGTAATACAGAGAGTTTCGGCATAAGTAAATTCAATCGCTGTCGTAACTTAACCCTGAATGTTACTCTTCTTGTTGGCATAAAACAAAATGTGAAGGCCACTTGCCTTCCCACTCCGTTAAAAATGAAATCAAAATTTGTTCAGGGAGGTATATTAAGGAAACAAACAGTAACTGTCGGGCCAACGATTGAGTGATTAGATCCTGAATAGCTTAATACAAGGGAGAGAGTTTGTGTACGTATTTAGTAGGATTTGCAGTTGTCTATTGTTGACTGTGCTTTCAATAAAAAATTATTAAAAACAATGAAGATTGCAAAAGAAAAATAAAAGGGAATTGAATGAACCCCTACAGTGGTGCGAATTGATGAGTCTAAGGAAGGAATTAAAGGACGAATTAAGCGTCTTCAGTCTATATCGGTGTATTCTTTTTACTCTTATGAAAACAGTGCTTTCTTATCATTAATATCCCTGCGCTCATGTATTGTAAAACGTTGAATTAGGTCAGATGAAGATAAGAGCAATGCCGACCTCACTGTGCCATATCAATTGGCTGTCTTCATTATCAGTTGGTGTTTCTGTGAAGAACAACACTGACACCCAGTTGGAAAAAGTAATTGACTGACAAGAATTCTATTCCAAGGTGGATGACACCTTCAGGGAAAAACATGTGGCTCGTTTACTTGTAAAGTGGTGTCTTGTAATCATGAATAGATTCCCTAGTGTTTTTCACAGTCAAATGAAAGGAGTAATTGATTCAAAGTACAGATGAAGAGTGATAAAACTTAATATTCAATAAATAATTAAAAAAGTAATGTATATGTCTTTTTATTTTGCTGTTAAACAAATATCCTATTGTGAAAAACCATTAATAGACAATTCAAAGGAGAGAAATGTTAAAAAGGAACCAAGTCTTATGAAGATTGTTGGCTTGATTTTTTCTCTAATACTTGCTTAAAGCAGAATAGGAAATACTTGTCAACAAATATCTAAGCATTGGTAAAAAAATAAATATCTAGCGAGGAACAAAACTCTGGAACGTGTTAGTCGTTAACTTAACTTTTTTTTTCAATACCTGAAATAATTTGAAAGGTATTAATTAGTTTGGAAAAATTGACTTAAATCTAAAAGTATTGATTCAAAGACTTCTAGCAAAGTTCCTATTTCGTATTCAAAATTGGATTTAATTTTCAGGATCAATTTATGATATATATTGTAGTTAAAATTAATGTGGTTGTTTAATTGTAAATGTTTGGTCAAGTTGAAATTGTTTTCATTCGAAAAATACGCAGGATAACATCAAGGACAGGCTAACAACAATATTTTTGTAAGATAAAAAGGTAGCAACAATTAACAATGTGAGTAAGAGGACTTCTTCAACTATGAGTAAACTGTGAAGAAGGAAGGATCTTGGAGAAGAAGTGACAATTTGGTGTTTACACAAAAGATCTATTTCTGGAAAGAAACTTCTTAATCTTTCAATCACTTGTATTAGTTAAGAAAAAATCTGAAATTAAGACAATAAAAAGGCATACACCACACGGCACCACCTAACAACACACTTCCGCACCACTTTCCCTGACACATTAATCAATTACCCTGATCTTATCTACATTATATTTAGTTTGCTATCATTGATCGTGCTCTCCACTTGAAAAAGGCCGCGTTAATCGAAACCTCGTGTTCCATCAAGTTTTACAGTAAGAATTAGAATAGAATTAGAATTAGAATTAAAGTCGCAAAAGGGTAAATTTACATACAAGATACCACGCTGTTGAATAAATTAAAAAAGAACTACAAATGGAAAATAATTATTCTAAATTTAAAAAGTATATTAAAAAAAGCTTAATTTTTTTTACCAATTCGAATGATATTTTTATACTATAGTATAACAGAGTACAATTCTACCATCTCTCTCTTAATTGTCCAAAGTTGGACCTTTATTTGGTCTTCCTGTATCGAATCAGTACTTCAGTTGTTTTTCTCTTCTCTTAATATTGCTAATTCTAGTCTTACCTCTGTGTCTTCTGTGGAGTCTGTCGTTTTACTAGTCAAACTTTTGTGACCTTTGCTAATTTTGAAGACTTTTTCAAATTTTTTATTTGTACAGGAATTCTAGGATAACAGTGTATACATCTATATATTTACAAAAGAACCATCCTGTTAATAAATAGTCCTTTATAGTAATAATACTGAAAATTTATTTAACTAACTGAAGTTCTGAGCTAACTCATGTAAAATAATAATAATAATAATAATAATAATAATAATAATAATGATCCCCATAGTGATTGGAGCTCTAGGAGCCAAGTACAGAATTAAGGAATGGATTGCTCTACTTGGAGTTGACACGAAGAAATTTGGACTGATTCAGCAGACGGCACTGTTGGGTTTGGCCAACACCATAAGAAAGGTGCTATCCATCCCAACCTAGAGGAACTAGGTCGATGGTAGAAAGACAAACCAGCTACTACTGTGCTATGTTATTTATTTTATAGTGTAATAATAATAATAATTATTATAATGACTAATATTTACACATGTTTATCTGTTAGAGTAGGAATTCTGTTCTCAGTTANTAATAATAATAATAATAATGATCCCCATAGTGATTGGAGCTCTAGGAGCCAAGTACAGAATTAAGGAATGGATTGCTCTACTTGGAGTTGACACGAAGAAATTTGGACTGATTCAGCAGACGGCACTGTTGGGTTTGGCCAACACCATAAGAAAGGTGCTATCCATCCCAACCTAGAGGAACTAGGTCGATGGTAGAAAGACAAACCAGCTACTACTGTGCTATGTTATTTATTTTATAGTGTAATAATAATAATAATTATTATAATGACTAATATTTACACATGTTTATCTGTTAGAGTAGGAATTCTGTTCTCAGTTAAGATTTTGTCTTAAATAATATCGTATAAAAAAATTTAGTTTTTCCTCCGCCAGATTTTAGAGCCAGAATGTTTTCAGTGTTTAAACCCACAGCTTTATTGATTGAATGTTCAATCGGTCAAATAAACTAACTTGTTTGACTACTCTCTCTTTGTTTGCTTTCTTCTTTAGGAGAATGTTTCCTGTGTTGAAAATTTCAGTGAGAGGGCTTGATCCCCAATCAATGTACTCAATATTATTGGATTTTGTTGCTGTTGACAACCATCGATGGAAATATGTTAATGGTGAGTGGTCTCATGGAGGGAAACCCGAGCCAACGCCCCCAAGCCAAGTCTATGTTCATCCAGATTCCCCGAATTTTGGTGCGCATTGGATGAAAAATGCAATCGTATTTTCCAAAGTAAAACTTACCAATAAGGAAAGCCAAAATAATCAAGTGGTGAGCAAATTTTTTTTACAAAATAATTCTGTTTTCAGTAACTTGTTTGGGTCATAATTAAACCATAATAACAAGCTAATCATAACCATAGCCCATGGCACCAAGTCCATGTCCATCGAATAATACAGTCTGATATTATTTTATTTACAGTACCTTATTGGTCTGGCTAATAGTCATTGTTGATCAAGAATCAAACCTTTAGATAGTTTTTAATTGACTCAATAGCAGTCTTGTCTTAGAGACTTGTTATTATAGTGTTTCTGAATGCTTGGGAACCATTCAAGGCATACACCAACTAAGTGCATGGAACTATAAACAAAAGACAGAAAAAAGATTGAGGCCATAAGATAAGAGCTAAGTTTAGAATTCAAAGTCAAATGATAAAGGAAGAGACTCAGAATTATTAAACCCATAAACAACAGAGGTACGAAGATTAGCATGTTAAGAAATATGAGTCACCTAAGATGCAACAAATGGAGCTGATATTTACTCATCAGTAAACATCCCAAAATAATACCCAAAGAAAAGCTTAAGCTAGCCACAGTTTGTTGATGAGAAAAGGTAAAAGAGACGCAGCAAGTAGATATCACTTTTCGAATTTCGATTCAGTCGTGTAATCTCTAGTCAAAGTAAGCTTGTTTCTTTTAGTTGATTATATTAACTGAATGGAATGAGTCACCTAACCTGGCTGATAAAGAGATAAAACTAAGCAAGGTTGGATTTAATTTATGGCTATCTCAATCAGTCTTACCTCAAAAGTGCCCCAGGGTAAGAATTTCCAATGTTTAGACTCCCTGCCTTTTAAATCTTATCTTTTTTCAGATTGCTTTGTTAACTTACTAGGCCTCACGTATGGCAGCTACAAGATTGTTATCCTAGAAATTCAGTTGGTAAATAAATGGTTTCTTCTGAGCTCAGCTTACCACGCGAGAACATCCAAATCTGAGCCTTGCCAAAAAGACATGCAATTACTATGCCAAACTGATGTACTTAGCTCTGCTCCGTCACAAATGGCACACTGGTCAGTTTGTACATATTTTCGAGAAGACATTTCGAAAAAAGTATGTTACCTATAAATAAATAGGCACAAACAATATGAAAATTATTAATACTACACTTTTTTTAAATTGAAGTACCTTCTATCCTGGGTAAAGTTTATAAAGTAAAACATTCTTCTCTAAAAATATTCTTTTCAGATATACAAAAGGTAACTAGGAGCTTCATGGTACCCTCCTTTCCCCCTCAAAAATATCAGGCAGTGAAACTTCTTGAAATTGTTGACTTTATGGACATAGTGAAATCCATAGATATGGGAGCTCCATAATGCCTTGAGTCGTAAGCTTTTGCTGAGTTGTGCCTTAAGAGATTCTTCACCCATGATCAGGCTGTGCTCTTTCCTCTCTCCTATAGTAAAGGTAGATTTAATTCAAGAAGGGCCCACTACTTGTTAAATAAACTGTTTTTGTTTACTCTTTGTTTACTTTATATTTTACCACTTACTGTACTTTCTCTTAAACAAAGTAGCCTTAATCACTGCAGTGACAATTTATTCATAGTGGCTTTCATGTAACCCTAACTTTTGGATCAACACTATTGACAGTACTACTTGCACTTTTGTTTTCAATCTGCAACTTTCTTTTTCTTAAACAAAGTAGCCCAACCCTCAGTAGTGAAACAAATCCTGTAAAACGTACAAAGAAAACGAAAAAGGCAAAGAAAAGGCTGTTTTCTGGTTTTGAACAGATCTGTACCTTCAATTCCCTTCTTAGCTAAAGATAGCCTGTCTTAAAGAATCCACCCCCAGATAAAGAAGAAGAATAAAGAATGAGGAATATTAAAACCTGTCAACATTACAACTCTCTGTGTCTTAATATTTTACCAAGTTAAAGTAGAGTAGGTAAACAGATAATCACCAGACAGTGGAATTTTAGTGAACTGTTAAAAAAAGCCTTGCCTCCTTTTCTTCCCCTACAATACAACTATATAGTGTTTCATAAGAATAATCCTACGTTTGAGCTTTATGTTTTAAAGAACACCTAGATCTTTTGTCTCCACAAGAAATAGTTATAACGTAAATTTATAAATGCATAGCTGTCCTCTATGTTTTCCAAATGTACTAGCGGAAATGGGGTCAACTCTTTTCTAGGATGTAGGAAAAAAAGGCAAGGCATTCTAACCAGACCCTGGTTGTTTTGAGGACAATTATAACATAGATTAAAAACCTGTTTATGAATTCTTCAGGTATTATCAAAGTATTCACAGGTCGTAGTCAAGTCTTTTTAACAATAAATAGTACGAGCTACTTTGAGTGCAATAAAATATGTTCTCACTCAGATCCCCAATTCTTTGGAGATCAAAATAATACTCATGAACATTAATTACATTGGAAAGGTGGATTAGACTTTATTATAAGGCCAATGAATAAATTTTAAAACATCAAAACCTTAGAGCTGATTATAGTTTACGATCTTACTTAAAAGAATATCCTTAATACGGCGTTTTCTCTTCTCTATCAAACTACAAACCCGATTACTCCTGCAAGGTTGGCGGCGTGTCTTAGTATCGGGAGCCCAAATCGAAGTCCAATTGGCACCAGCAAAGAATTTTAGAGGTTATTAGTCGATTTAAGAAGTAATGGGCAGTTTAAGTGTGAACTTTAAGGAGACAAGATGCANTAATACTCATGAACATTAATTACATTGGAAAGGTGGATTAGACTTTATTATAAGGCCAATGAATAAATTTTAAAACATCAAAACCTTAGAGCTGATTATAGTTTACGATCTTACTTAAAAGAATATCCTTAATACGGCGTTTTCTCTTCTCTATCAAACTACAAACCCGATTACTCCTGCAAGGTTGGCGGCGTGTCTTAGTATCGGGAGCCCAAATCGAAGTCCAATTGGCACCAGCAAAGAATTTTTGAGGTTATTAGTCGATTTAAGAAGTAATGGGCAGTTTAAGTGTGAACTTTAAGGAGAAAAGATGCAAGAATCTATGTTTGTAAGAAAATTGTTGCATTACATTGCCAGGTACAACACTCTACATTTGACATATCCTATTATATATTATCAAATGATATTTTTAAAGAAACAAGTAAGGCAAATCATTTTTGATAATCTTAAGCAGTATTTCTTTAGCTGGGATTATCGAAAAGTGTTAAAATAATTTGGATGAATTAAATGGTGTTTTTCCACCTGTATAAACCATTTTAGCAACGATTCATCAATGTGTCTTTCAAATTTAGTGTAATACCCTAATTATACAAAATACAGAAAGAAAAAAAAAAAAGTCAAATAGCATTTCTAGCAACTTTGTAGATATAGGTGGTACTGGTATAAACAATTAGCTTCCTTCTCTGTCTTTATTCTTTGGTTACCTATTTTAGGTATTGTGCTGAATTTATAAATACTTTTTAGGTACAGACGTAACTAATATATCCAGGAGAGAAATAATTTATCCAGTAGTAGTGATTGTAAACGTAGTCGTAACCTTAATAGTAAAGACACTTAAAAACAATGTAACTGAAAAGTAGGAATATGCGAAGTAGTCGCAGCAGAGATAGTAACAGTAGAAGTTCGTTGTTGTTTTAGTATCTGAGGTAGTATTAGAAGTAATGATAATATCAGTAATAGTACTAGTACCAGAAGTACTTGTAATATGACCTGTGCAATAAGTGTTACATGATAATAATATTTAATTTCATGAAATAAAATCCATAAATCGAGAATTGCACAAGACAGGAATTAGTGTTTTTATATAATAATAAAAGCCAATAAAAACAGGCGCTCGTTGTCTTACAAACATCACATTTGACTACAAGCATTAACTTCCATTTTTAACGTTGTTGAGCAAGGCTGTCTCTTCCAGTGTCTTAATCAAATCTAATTTAACGTTTGAATCTATCACCAGTACAAATTAATTTGAAAGACAATTTCAACCAGTTGGTTGACGAACACTAGACATGTAATTAAACTCGTGATAAAAAGTGAAGTGATTATGATAGAACTTGCTTGTCTTAATCACGGAAAAGCTTCTCGCAAACAAACTTCGGATGAAGCATTGCCTAGGAATTTCATTAGAGAAATCAATATCTGATTATTAAATTAATAATAAGAACATTCTGAACAAGATATATTCCGCTCGTAAGACCGCCTTCGGCATGAAGTAAGAAGTGGACTATTTGTTGAAGTCCCTAAAGCTGTATTGATGAAATTAAAGCTTTAGAAAGCAAAGAATTCAGTCTGAGTTAAGTAAACTCTACTAAATTATTTTCTCTATTAAATGAGAACATAAACTAAAATAAATTATAAAAATTAATATTTTTTCAAATGAGGTTAAAGATTAAGCAAAAACCCCCTTTTATCTATTGGTTATTGACCAGTATTGTCATTAAAGTGTAGATTGTTAATTTTCACTAACGTTAAGCGTTGCTTCTTTCTTTGATTACTGTCTATTACTAAAAGAAAAATGTTTATTTCAAATGCTGTGAAGTAGGGGTGCGCCAATTTATTTCCAGTGTTTATAGAAAATTTGCAGTTCACCTATTAATTATTTAATTTAATATTCGGGAAGGAAAGATAAGCAGAGAGAGAGAGAGAGAGAGAGAGAGAGAGAGAGAGAGAGAGGGACAGAGATAGAGAGAGAGAGACAGAGAGAGAGACAGAGATAGAGTTAGAGTGGGTTGAAGACAGGTTAGGAGAGTATGATTAACATGTAGTTTATCAAGGTCATTTGCTTTCTGATTTAACAGTTGCGAAGTGGTTCCAATTTTGTTCCATTAGCCCTCTTTTATACAATCTTCCGGACTGAGAAAAACAACTTTTGTCCTGTGCCTTGCAAACTATAGCCATAAAAGGGAATAAAGAAAATATCACAAAAATTAATAAACCTGAAAAATAAAAGTAGGATAATCACTATAACGTTTATCTTTGATCCACAGATGATTTTTTTTACATTCAAGCCTCGTTTTAAATATAATTAACAATTAATGTTTACAAAAAACATTATGGGAGTATCGTCACATTGGAATTATTTATAAAGTATTAAAAGGAAATAATAGGGTTGATGGAGGATGATGGAGGAAAATAAAAGAACAAGGTTTTCCAGCATGTGTTTAAATACATACATATATATGCAACATAGCCAGAGTGTTATGTCTCAGAAGCTCTGTGCTGCACTGATGAGCCCACAAAGGGCGAAACGGTACTGTAAACCTAAAAATGTAAAACTAAAAATTAGTTTTACATTTCCTGAAGAGTGAATAAAATCACGAAACAGGCTTGTCGAAATGGACTGTGTAGTTTTTTGATTCTTTCCAACTTATCATATCTTATATTACGCTCTGCATTTATGTATTGAGCACTTTAATACGGATAACCGAATCGAAAGCTTTATATATATATATATATATATATA
>RDPX01000619.1:62078-76656 GCA_003991215.1 Morbakka virulenta | reverse complement strand
CTAACTACTACTACTACTACTACTACTACTACTACTTACTTCTACTACTACTACTACTACTACTATTACTACTACTACTACTACTGCTACTATTGCTACTACTACTACTACTACTACTACTACTACTACTACTACTACTACTACTACTACTACTACTACTACTACTACTACTACTACTACTACTGCTACTACCACCACCACTACTACTATTACAGCTATTACTACTATTTCTATTACTATTACTACTACTATTACTGCTACCCCTCCTCTTCTTCTTCTTCTTCCTCTTCCTCCTCCTCCTCCTACTACCACGAGCCAAACTCCCATTTCTATAAGCAGAAATAAAGTTAATATGACCAATGTGCATCATTTTTATTTCAATGTTTATACTTTTATTCTCTTAAAAATGCTGCTTTTTAAATATATCGCAAATATCTTAGTGCATAATCTGTTGAAGCCAGCAAGACCCAATGTCTTGGGTACCTGAAAATGAGAGAGAGAGGGAGAGAGGGGCAGAGAGCGCCCTACACACAAGGTACAGTAAGCAAATGCATGTTCATCTTGATTTTTACACAACGGCGACTTTTAGAATACAATAACACAATTTTCTATAGTTACCAATATTTCATGCGCGAGTACATTACGTTAGGAGCAGTCTCTTTCAAAGCGATCGAGTTTGTCCACACTAACAGCACCCACTCCAAGGATTAAGCTCTTATGAAAAACTGTTCGTTAATAGTTCCTTCTACTGGCTGTAGACAATTTAGTAACCGTATCACAAAAAGTGTCGCACAGCCACAATCATTGTCTTCATTATTTCCTTTTTCACTTGATATCGAATTTTGCCCAATTACTGCTGTTCTAATTCCACTAAAACACCACCACAATCTTTTGGGTGGAGGAAAACCACTGGTTTGTTGTGTGCTCCAATCTACAGTTAGAAGAAGGAAAATTACAAGGAATTGTGAAAGAACAAATAAAATAATGAACCATAAAACATAAAAAGTCGTACGTTGTGAATGAAACCATTTGCCATATAAAAAATCATAGCGAATTAATTGTGTAAAGGTAACCAGTCCCTCTAGCAAATAACTAACTATATCAGATTACATCTAAATTTAAATCTCAAAACTGACATGTAAAACTTTCCCTTTTCTTCCCTCTTGCAGGTGATGCTTAACTCACTCCACAAATATGAACCAAGAATTCACGTTATACGTGTTGGTGGACCCGATGCAGAGAAAACGGTATCAACACACTCGTTTTCCGAAACACAGTTTATCGCTGTGACTGCTTATCAAAATGAAGAAGTAAGTTAAAATATAATACTATCTATTTTTACGTTTTTATTTTTGAATAAAAACCGTCAGGGTGGCTTGTGCAGCTGCATTGTGGCCGAAATCTTCCAGATTCAATGTTATATGTGCACAGAAACCACGTAGTATTCGTCACAAGACTCCTACTTAAGTGAAACACCCAGGAGGGTGGGGTCACCTAATGCCTAGACATACACCAAAGTCGGTATGAGCATTTCACAAGTTGCTAAAAAATGTAACCTTATTTGAACTGTTACTCAAAAATGTTACTTGACTTAATAAGCCCAATACAAATGCACAAGCGTCTATTAAAAACCTCCGGAAAAATTGTGGTTTTCTGCAATCAATACGAAGAAATATATATAAGATATAAAAATATAACTTTGCGCAAACTTGTCCAAAAATATCAAACAGAGCACCGTATGTCGTGGACCGAGTGTCTCCACGGTGAGATCGTACCACTCCGCTGTCGAAGTTTTTAGGTGCAAGACTTGCAGTTATTTGAAAAGTTTCTTTTCTTCAATTCTTGTATTTTGGAATACACACCATTGTTAATGTTTTTCTCGCAGGTTATAACATACTAGTTAACAGCTAGCGTTCTGCATCGTCATTTATTTAACCTCTTTAATTATAAATAAATAAATAAATAAATATATACACATATATACATAAAATTTTCTTTCGGCCTTGTTAGAAGCCACATTATTTATAACAATCACAAAACTCCAACATTGACAGGCACCTTATCACCAAAGTAAAAAAACCCCAAACACATTGCCAAGCTTAATACCAAATGGTAAAAAATGAACTCTTCCTTTACATTTGTCACCTAGATTTCATTAAAATTTAATCGTGCCACATTTTGACAACCGAAATCATGGCAAGTCACCTTATAACTGATTTCTGAGATCTTTTGATAGGTAACAACTTTACCGGCCCATCTTAACTTCACACACTGTCATTTCTTGTACAAATTAATTTACAGGTCATATTAAATGTCATGCAATATGTCATCGCCATTCTATAATCTCAAATGATGACTCTAAATGAACCTTTTCTTTCAATCTAACATATTCTATAATAGATTTACTCTTCGCATAGCAAATACAAAATTTACTTTACCAGGCATGTCAGAATAGTTAACACATGTCGTGGTATTTCTACATCATTCTCTCCAAATCCTCTTGAAAGCTAGTTGAAAAAGCAATTGACAAGGTGTCTCGTGTTGCAACCTACCCTTGATCATAAATTTATGTTTCCATTGCTACACAAAGTGGTAGCAAGTATACTAACAAACTTGCTCTGTCAAAAAAAAATATGTCATAGTGATAAGCTTGGAAGTGCTTAAAATTTGCTTGATTATGTGATTCTGATAGCAAGCAAGTACTTTCATATGAAAATCTACTTTTTTAAGACCTCTTATATCGCTGTATCAATATACATCCTTTATCGATGGCTCCTATCAAAATGGGTATCGAAAATGAAATAGACTTTCATGATATTTGCGAATGCTATTCAACTATGCTAACGAAAAAAATCCGAAACTGGGTGGCGTACAATACCATTAACTTAAGAAAAGCAGCCAAAAAAATCCCAGAAACAAAACACAAAAGAAAAACCTCCACATGAAAAAAAAAAGCATAAACAAGAAAAGAGCTCTGGCTACAGATAAGGAATTTTTAACTTCGTCACAAACCGAATTTTGTCATTTAAACACGACAGGATGTCTTACTAGGCTAACACTCTACGTATTACATTTTTTCTAACTTAAGAATTAAAACCTTTTGTCAAATAAACAAATTATGAAGAGTTTTTCCCCCTCAAATCCTAAACGTTTCATTTCCTTCTTCTTTCGAGTAAATGAGCTTTAATTATTAAAGTACAAATTGGGCATCACTTCGATCATCATGAAAAAAGCACTTAAGGTTTGATAAACGTCAAACTGGCAGGTGATATATAACGTTAAAACTCTTACGCCTTAATGTCTCTGGTCTCTATTAATATGCAAGGGAAAAAAACACTTTGCCAGTTTCAAATTTGTAACTCTTTGTAACTCATTTCTTTAAGAAATTCTTCAATCTTTTTCACTTAAACAATGGCATTTCTAATAGGGTCTACTTTAAGCTGACTATGAACCTTTCTGATAACCTCGTTAACCAAATCAGTCGCGTTAATACGTCATTTTCAATCACGATAATCGCTTATAAACCTCTCTCTCTCAAGTGTTGCTTTCAGCGAAAAATCACCCAACACATGAGCTCAAAAATCATTAGCTAAAGAACTCAATAACGGCTGGCACAAAAGAGACAGATATGCAAGATATCTTGAATCGTTTTTAAAATTGTTGACAAGCTCGGTTTGAAAATGAGCGCAAAGTGTATTCGGTGAGACCACTAAAATGCGTTACTTAGCAACAGAAGCTCTGTATTGTGTTTTAATATACGTTGATGTCTTTTCCAGACTTCTTTAATTTTCAACACAAGCGCTTTGACTTGATTTTGAAATGAAAATCTTATAATCTCGTAGTCATAGACTTGTTTGAGTAAAGCATTTTACAGAAAACAGGACTGTAGGTCGTTAAATATGAACCTCAAAAGAGCGAAATGATACGATTATGGAGATTTACGGGTGGCTTATGCAGCGTTTCAAAGTGTGCGAGAATGGCTTGGCCTTGAGCAATATTATCCATTTTTGTATGATTTATAAAAATAACAATATATTTGCCTCAGTGGTTTGTTTTTCATACTTCAATGAAAAGATTAATCTCAATTTAAAGCCAGAATGTGACCACTACATTTTGTCAACGTTTCAGCTGCTCTACCATTCTCGTCGTCAGTTCTAATTTGAAATGATATTGCTTTCAACGCTGATGAAGCAATGGTTGGGAACCTGAAGTAATTGTACATCTGTTTGCTAAGTCCTGACTCACAAGCTACCGCCTTGTCTAAAGCTAATTAAAAGCGGTCTTTCTACCGTTATTTATCAGGTGATTGAATGAGTTGCACTAACTCAAAAAATAGTTGGATGGGTATATCTTTATCAATCTATCTCTATCTATCTACATATAAATATCTCGATAATATCTGGTTAAGAATGCTAGATAAGCGTTGGACGTTTATTCATAAAACAGGGATTATGGATGACAATTTATTGTTGATATTGCAATAAAGAATTATAGCTGCCAATATTCTCCGATTTTATAAGTTTAGATAAAGTCCGAGCTGCAGAAAGTCGGCAAATAATAAATTGAATTTGTTTATAGGTATGACGACCACTTAAGGTTAGCTTCACAATGTCAATTCCTCTTATTAGATTCCCCATTAAACAGTGTAAAATATTAACTGTGAAATATTAGCCGAGTCATTAACAATACACTTCACATGGGCAATAACTACTATGTCTAATTTACTAATTTTGGGAGGCTGACATGTATTTAAGCCCAAATTATGTTATTCGAGTCACTAGTTTTCCATGGTGCTTATCATGGTGAAAATAACTAAGTCTTCAATATCTGGCATTGCTGAATCTGCGATATCGACTTTTCCCTTTACTTAATAACTATACATCGAAATAAATGACATAAAGACTGTCTCTAAAATTACCGCAGGTCGAAATGTTCATATCTATGTACACATATCATGGCAACTGAGGTCCTTTTGACAATATATAGCTCTGTCTCTCTCTCTATCTCTCTCTGTGTCTCGCTCTGTCTGTCTGTCTCTCTCATGGTATATGAATAGATATGCAAAAGAAGGGCAGAAAACAATATAAGCAAATAGATACTGCGAGAGCCAGGAAATGAGAAGGTAGATAGGGATTAGGCTACATAGCTCATTCACCAGTAAACCGACATACTACTATGCCAAAACAAGCACAATAAAAACAAGAAGGTCAACTCAACTCAAATCCATTGGTCAGTGGACTGCTGAACGATTAAGGCAAGGGAAATTTCATTACAAAATAATAACCGAAAAGTATGGAGAATCAAAACTGCATTAGCTTAAGCAGCTGCTCAAAAATAATTAGTATGTGTCGGTGGTTTCAGACTGTTATAAGCAATCAAATAAATACAAGACGTCTTCTACTGAGTTCTTGGTACTATCTAATGTTATTCACCATAAAAAAAAACAAAAAAAACCCAAAAAATAATAAGCAATAAAAAATAATCTTTCATTTCACTTATTGCAAAATAATCATATTTTGTTTGCCTTTTCCCTAAGATCACTGGCTTAAAGATCAAATTTAACCCATTTGCAAAAGCATTCCTTGATGCAAAAGAAAGGTAAGCATATGACAAAAGCAATTTTTAACATCAATAGCACCTTTAAAACGTTTAACCTTTTCTTGTGTATGTTATACATGTCATTCTGTATGTATGTATGTATGTATGTATGTATGTATGTATGTATGTATGTATGTATGTATATATGTATATATGTATGTAAGTATATATGTATGTATATATGTATGTATGTATGTATGTTTGTATGTATCCATGTATGTATGTATGTATGTATGTATGTATGTAAGTATATATGTATGTATATATGTATGTATGTATGTATGTATGTATGTATGTTTGTATGTATGTATGTATGTATGTATGTATTTATATGTATGTATGTATATATATGTATATATATGTGTATGTATATGTATGTATGTATATATGTATGTATATATGTATGTATGTATGTATATATGTATGTATATATGTATGTATGTATGTATGTATGTATTGTATGTCGATGTGCAGTAGTCATAATTAAAGGAAATGATTCGTTTACGTTAAACGTTTGAGCTAATACTGAAGTACAGAGAAAACTTTTTTTATTTTTTTATTTTATATTTCTTTTTGTTGATGATCATACGCATATATATATAGAAACGGAGATATCTTTTTTAAAAGTTCATTAAGTTAGAGCATTGGTTCAGTAATTTAACAAGTAGTCATCGTTGCAAAAACAAAACAAAACAAGCATCACTACCACAAACAAACAAACAAACAAAATATTTGGAGAACTCAGTTAAATCAAAACCCAGCTAAAAAGACTATAATGAACGGAATTCCGTGTCCTTGGGGAAACCTGCCAAAACAAATCTGTGACTACTATTTCAATTTCATTTCTGGCTGATTGATTTTTCGATCTCACACAGAACCCCAGGTAATCAAAATAATTTGGTCCCCCCTCCCCCTTTAAAGGAAAATAGTGTCGAAAAACATGATTATTAAAACATGATCTATTGAACCAAAACAGACAGGTTTAAATTTCCCCCTCAATTTGATGCAGCGAAACTAGAACTGAATTTCTTTTATAAACTATATTTCATTAACTAATTCACACGCGAAGTATTTTTTAAAAACATTTATTTATTTGTTAATGTACTTTTACAGGGCCGAACAACGTGAATACATGGAGCATGGACCTTTATTCAGTTTTGGTTCTTCATGTAAGTACCAACAATATTAATTTTCACTGGTTTTTTTAAACTGCATATTTAATAAAACTTTTACTACGTTCATGTAATATTTCTTAGGCTAACAAGACATCTGCTTACCTTCAACTGAGTTGTGGTTCTGTATAAATAATACTAACATAAATAAATAAAAAAAATGAATAAAAAATAAACAAAAATATAAAAAAATATCAATATTAAGAAAGTAAGTAAGAAGGTAGCTTTTTTCAGGTAATACTGTAGTTGAAGAAACCCATTTAAAGGAAAGTTAGTTTCAGAAGTGTTTCCTTTTAAGGCAAGGAAAAGGGAAACACCTTGCATTTTGTATCAGGCTTCAACCTATGTGTATGTATTTGATGCTTGACTAATGGAGTTATTGTTGCTTGCTTGATGACCTAATTAGTTTTAAAACCTACTCTTCAAAATTGTTTCATAACCCTTTTACATCTCTCTTTCCATTCCCTTCCCATCCTCTCTCTGTAGCTATCTCAATTAACTATCTAACTAATTAACTAACTATCTAACTAATTAACTAACTATCTAACTAATTAACTAACTATCTACCTAATTAACTAACTATCTAACTAATTAACTAACTATCTAACTAATTAACTAACTATCTAACTAATTAACTAACTATCTAACTAATTAACTAACCAACTAACGAACAAACAAACTAATGAACCATCTATCCACCATCCACATATCTACCTACTTATTACTACACTTATACATACTACGTATTTATCTACCTGAGCTCTTCTTCAACGAGACCATTTTTGCAACTCAGTTTTTCACCTTTTTTAACTAAGAACAGATAATCAAAATCAGGTTCTTTTGTTGAAGACTGTTTGCTCATGCCTTTTATAAAGTTGAGAAACATTCTGGTCATAAATATGTGATATTGAGCAACATCTGAGCTCAGGAGATGATAAAACAAAGACCTTTTCCTGTTTTTCGTATCAGCAACAATCTCATAGTTAAGGCTTAAACTAACAGTATTGGCTTTAAGGCCGCTTACTGCAAGTCACATTGTTCCAATATTCTGCACATAATTACAGTTCTACTTAGCAGAAAAACAAAATCACGGATAAACAATGAAAATTCTCTTGCTGTTTTTCAAATTCAATTTTTTGGGGGAAACATTTCTTGCGTTGTTAAATAATAGATAAAAAGAATGTCTAAAAGGGATTTCTAAAAAACAATTCTCAATTTCAAATCACGTCTAATTTTTATCACCCCTCTCGAAAGGACAAAAAAAAAAAAAAAAGCTTAATTTTAGTGCATGTCGACACAAAGGTAATTAGAAAATTATATTATATATATAATCATTGCAAATCTGTCTTTAAATGAATATTTTCTTGCCCAATATCAAAATGTACACGTACCATGGGGGAACGTCTCTTCTAAGATTACCGACCTTCAAGACTAAACGTATTGAAGACCTGAAATTGGTCGAAGCCGGTCTGAGTCTGCAACTGTACATTGTGTTCTATGTTCATATTATATATATATAATCTATTGTATAGGCTAACAGCCAATTTTTGTATATACGTATATACACAAGGAAATATTTTTGACTGTAACCGTAATTCTCGCAGAACTCATAAGATCAAGCCACCACTACAAGAAACGACGTTTCAAGTTCCAGGCATCCGTTTAGAAGAAATTCAACAAGCGAATAGTGCCTGCCTGAGTGTTTTCTCCAATTCCCCCCGTTTTAATTGACATGTTTGTCACCCATGCAATTCAAGCACGTGTTTAAAAAACTGGATCCAATGCTTTGTTTCTGGTATATCTCACATGTAGGCGGCATAGCAATTAACGGTAAACTATTGGTGCCAAGCGTCGTAACCTGTACACAGTTAAATGAAAACACGTACTACAGACGAAGCGAGGTAACTATGGGAAAAAGATCTCAAGTCGACTAATTAAATGTGTAGTTACAGCAATTGAAAGGGGTGAGAAATTTCTCTTAACCTGTAATAACAAACAGGTTGTAAGTAGAAAGGCAAATATTTCAAAGAAAGCTAATGTTGACTGCTTCTTTCAAACGCTTGTCAGACACAAACCTTCTTCAGTAGGTCACAGCGACTGCACCCCTTCTTCCCCGACAATATTCACGGTAAATTTGTTTTCTGATCACGTAATAAAAACGTATGCGTTGTGCCAAAGACCTGCAAGATGAGTATGTATCTCTTCGTTATTTTATTTTATCTTGTCTGGTATTCCTGTAATCATAGTTAACAAGGATAATCTACTTACAAATAAACAAGAGAAATTGTAAAGAAACGTTCCCAATCCATTTCATTTGCCTCCGAGGCAGAACGAGCACTTACATTGTTCATTTATTACAACGAAGACAAAAATGTGTGAAAAAAACCAATTAAAAACTCACACATCACTTAACTTAGATGAACATCGTTTGAAACGTAGCAAGATTTGACATTAACGAAAAAAGATGGGTGCAAAGAAAATCGAAAATTGGACCAAAAAACCCCAAACTGTTTTGATAAATTGCGTTAACTTCTTATTTGATTGAAGTGATGTTAATCAAGGATGTTTTTAAGAGTTTTTTTATACATTCTTTTAAACATGGCATAAAATTACTCATTAAGCATGGCTCAAAGTCAACAAAAGTTCGAGCGCATTGGAAGTCGATTGAAGCTTTAAAGTCGTCAAATCGTTGATTATTTTGAAATTTTAAAAATCGTTTAAAATTTTAAAAGTTATTTAGCAGAATATTAATCATTTGCAAATTTTTTCTAAATCTGGTCAATAGCGATCATAAAAGATGTCTTCTGGTGCCAGTGACCACATGCAGTCTGTGACTTTTTCCATCTTTCACATTGCAAACATGTGCTGTCTAAGAAAAGTACAAACAATTACAAATCAGTGATCGCCATTCAAGGCCAATTCCAACCACTCAGGCTGCATTGATTTCGATTGATCAAGTGTGTGGGGGGGCTAGAAACAGGTATTCAGGTTAACACGAAATGAAAATTAAAAAGCTCATACAATTAACAAGTACCTGCCATTGGTATATTTGTGGTTGTTTGCTTTGAACAACAGACAACAAACTCCCCAAAATATAAAAAGTGGCCTCTGCCACCAATCCGGACTAAAATACAGCCTGAGACGGAGAAAACCTGAGCCACGTCCAATGGAAGGCAACATGAACGAGAAATGTACATCAAAACAGAAAACACTTCCTTAAACTATCTTTCACTAATTCATATGTATTTACAAATAAAATAATTATTCCAAATCTTTTAAAAGTTTTTAAGTACATAAGTCAAAAAAAATTCTTGGCTATTAAGATAAAAACGGGATCTGAAACGATTGAAAATCTGTTCCCAACCATCAAACAGATCCGTTATCTGTCCCGAATACAAGCACCTTAAAAACCAATTTGACACCTTGAAAAACACTTTCGCACTTTTCAGTAATCACAAGCAATATTACTGAACCAGTTTTTCCGTGGACATACTATACTATTCATCGCCTTGTAATCCAAGTTTTATGCCTCTGTTAAAATTTGGCATATTTTCAAAATTAGCAGGTCCTATCACTGAATGGAGTTCACACGTAGTTAATTCAAATATGGTAAAAATGAAGAAAGGAATGCTTATTTTTACTTAACACTTTCTTCCTCTTAAAATTATGATTACAGATACCAGCAAAAAGAACATCAATTTGACTTAATTTTCTTTTTAAAAAATTAAAAATATATAAGCTATTAAAAAGAAGTATTACAATTCTATCACGTGCTGATCTTCAAAATATTTAAACGGGTTATCAATACAAGACCTTAACAACAAGGCGAATTTACTTTCCTCACGTTCCTCTGTGTGACCTTTGATCCTTAATATACAAACCAGTACTTTTTGTTGATGAAGCCCAACCCTGAGAGGATAGGCGCAACCCTATACCAGTTTAATTTAAACATCATCATGGATAACTATTCTCCAACAAGAACGTGACTACTTCTCCATCACTGCTTGTACACAATTAAAACCGTAAAGTACCAATGATCACGCCAGAAACAACTCACGCTATATTCAAAGTACACGACCTCTAGTCCCCTTAGGTGATAAAGGTACTCGAATGCTTGTCAAATTAAACATCACGGATAGTTATTGTCAAGTAGGAACGTGACTACTTCTCCGTCACTGCTTGTACACAATTAAAACCGTAAAGCATCAATGATCACGCCAGAATCAACTCACGCTATTTTCGAACTATAAGAATCTAAAAATACGTAATTAATATCATGTTTATTTTTCCATCTACAGGTAGCTGTTGTTATCCATCACAACCGCAAATTTCACCGTATTCTGGCCCACCACACGGCAATTACTTTTCCCCAGTAATGCCCCGTGTGTTTCAAGAAGCACATGTACCTATGTGCAAACGAGTCGGATACAAGGCAACGAGATACGCTCCTTACACATCCTTACAAAGAATGGATATGGCAGGTCCAATCTGTAAGTATCAGAAATTGAACGGTGATTATTATCAAGATAATTAGCCATAGAAGTTGTATTTTTTAAACTATAAACAATGTCAAAAACGCGACCACTAATATGACAACTTCCAAGTCTGGCACCACTGCACTTGGGAATTAATCTGATATCAAGTGTAAAAGGAATACGATACTTTCTGTCAAATTATATCAAACAGTTGGCGTCCTGTTTATTTGACATATGTTAAACAGCAAGTGTAAACAGAGTACGATACGTTTTATCAAACACAGATTATTATATTTGATTAAAAAATTATACGGTGTACTGTACTTGCTTTTCAAAATAATCATAACATGCCAAACATGATGGTGTCGTCTTGTCAAAGGTGGTTGTCGGGGAGAAGCGGTAAATGGCCGTTTAAATTAAAACAGTAACGTGGCATGGAAAGTATGGAAGGACAGATCAAGGAAATCAGGGTAAAAAAACCAAGTTTAGATTTTTATGCAGCCAGGGAAAAGCTAATTTCCTTTTGCAATAAATAACTTGTTTGACATGGAACTTTCTCAAGAGTTTTTCCAAATGTCTTGCTTTTGGTGAGTTAAAACTTACACCATAACATTATACAAGGGTAGTTCGAATGTTTTAAAAATATAATTGGCTAAAAAAATTCCGAGTGTATTTTAAACATTTCTATCTCGGCTAAAAACTCTTCCTACATACGATCTAATAGTACAAGTAGTACAAGGTTTTTAACCCTACATATCAAACTCTGTATATGATACATGGTAATAGAATATTTCACTTTTTTTTCTTTCTCTTTAAGGCTCTTCTCCTGTTCCACATATATCCGCTTGTTCAAGGATAACAAGCGATCATATGTTACCACTTGGCGCTAGGCACCCCACACAATTTCATCCCGCTGAATTACGGGAAGTCAGAGGACGGCATACAGAGCACATTCAAAGCCGTGCGGAGTTGGAGCGGAGTCAGTCGACTGGTGAAGTTTTTAACGGACCCAGTCATGCCCTATACTACCCTCAAAGTCATAGTCCAGGGTGTGACATTTCAAGTAGCCACAGACACCATTCACTAGCATACCTTCGTGGTCAGGCCACCGACGGCTACCGATCATCACCGCCGAGCGTCCATACAATAGAATTACGCCACAGTTTGCTCCATGATACACACGAAAGATCATCCAGTCATGAGGTGAAACGAAAGGAACTGGCTTGATGCAAATGGACTGTGCCTGTGACAACCAGTTTGCCTTTCTTTTTCTCTGGGCAATCTGACAATATGGAAGAACACTACTTTTCAAGATGGGATCAAAATGACATCTGTGCGTGTTCCTGAATCTGCTTCTACTTATAGTGTCTGACACTATATAATATATATATATATATATCGTATGCTAATTATCGTGTAAACCCGAAGGGTAACCTCCCTGAGTCACTGAGACATTGTTATCGGTTATAATAAATTTTCGTCCTGTTTCAGGAGTGATGTTAATGGATGTAATTTAATACTTGAATGTATCTGCTGGAAAGCTTGCTCAGGTTTTTTGTTGTTTTTTTTTGCCGAAGGCACTAAGAAGCTCCAAGCCCTTTTCTAAAGCTGACATTTCATAGCAAAACGTCTTTTGCTATGAAATTTCAGACGTGAATTATCAAAAGACAATATTAGTAACTGTTAATCGGTTCACGTATTTCGATGGGCAACGATTTTATAACCAGGGTAAGGTTGGCCATTTTTCGTTGCTAAAAAAATCTAGAATAAGGCACAATACGTCAAATGAATATCAAAGCGGTGGATAAATTTGCTGACACGCCCCCTTAACATAAAGTCCAGTGAAGCAAACAAACTCGCAAGTTTTTGCGAATTCATTTAACAGTTTTACATCCTCCGAAAATACAGGCTGGTACAATGAAGAAAAACATAAAGATCAAAACCGTAAATTACGTGGACAATTAAGCTACCAAGTTAAAAAAATATCGATAAATGCCAACTTATAAGCTCTATTACGATGGTCCAAAAACATGAGATGTACGAGAAATCCACAACTTTTCTACAATTTAACTTCCTTTCAAACCTTCGAAAACTATATCCTGATTTTTTCTGCACTATTAATAACTGAGAGAGAAAAAATAGTGGCTTTGGCATGACAAAGTTATGTTTCGCAATAAAATAGCTTGTTATTAGTAGTGTACCAATAGTGGTAGTTGCCCAAAACAAATAGTTAATTCATGGACTTCAACAATTTTTTGTGAGGTGAAGTAAAAAAAAAAACACACCCAGGGTAGTCATATATCTATACTCGTATAAATGTAAATAGAATTGATACATAGTGTTTCTTATTTATTTCCTTAATTATTCTTAGAAATAGTTTACGTTTGCCTTAATGATGTACAAGAAAATTCTTTTATATTGCTACGGTGTACAATAAATACAACATACAAGAGAAGAGTCCATTCCTTTTTGTTTTCGATGAAGTAAATTCCTCTTACTTATTTCTTCGAAGAATTTAACTCTCATTCGTTGGTCCGTGTAGTGCTATTAACGTGGAGCCTTATTGAAGCAGTGTACAGTTTTAGACGCGAGCGCCCTTCTTGGCGCTTCTGGCTTTGGCGCGATTCCGAATATACCTTAAATACTAAGACCAGAGGAGCCTCTTGTTTGTTGTACAGTTCTGTAAAGCCCTAGGCCATGGCTTCTTTTGTATATATATATATATATCTTAATAATTTTACAATATGCCACGCCACGAATGTAAAGCTTCTCCGGATGAGCAAGATATAAATTATGTTCTCTCAAATCTGAGCAGAGAAGCCGACAAAATGGGTGTCGCATTATTTTTAACTGTTATTTTATGCTTTGGAGGGCGTACAATAGACACAAGAAGGACACAATTGTTAGACAAGTTAGATAATCAGGCAAAAAAGCTAAAAGTTCTAACAACCTTTACAATTTTTTTTACACTGGGATGAAGAAGCTTTAAGCAATAAGTTTAAAGAGTAAGCACATAGTGGTCCCTCTTTCTTTCTTTCTCTCTGTCCCTCAAGTTCAATTTATTAAATGTTAACTTACTGATGAAGACGGAAGTGGAAACGTTGACCACATTGAACTCCTTTTTCTGGGTTTAAATTATACATATATATATACATACATACATATATATATATATATATACAAATATATATATATATATATATATATATATATATATATATATACAAATATATATATTTTCATTTCCAAATTTAAAAAATAAACAAAGGTCCCTTAAGACAACCAATATAACAATGGATCATTTAATGACGTTTTTGGGGCTGGTTTTTTTTT
>RDPX01000619.1:18295-31518 GCA_003991215.1 Morbakka virulenta | reverse complement strand
TAATAATAATAAACAAAGTTCATGTCCAGCATGACAGCCCGCACAGGGAGATGGTATTCACCTGCCGGACGAGAAAACTTAACCCCGGCTACCGACCAGTAGCTTTAGAGGTTAAGCACCTTCCTCAATATGTTGGTAGTTCCAATGATGGTAGATGTTTGGAGTCCACCCAAGACATCAGGGATGCCCAACTCTTTCAAACTGCGCTCCAAGCGCTTCGTCACCACTCCTAAGCTTCCCACGACGATTGGGACAACGCTGGTACATACACTATGTAACTTTCGGATTTGTTGGGCCAAGGGAGAATATTTAGTGATCTTTTCTTCTTCTTTAGCTGTCACATTTCGATCGGAAGGCACAGCAAAATCTACAACCAGCCATCTCTTCTTAGTGCGGTCAACAACAACAACATCCGGACGATTAATAATAATAATAATAATAATAATAATAATAATAATAATAATAATAATAATAATGATAATAATCATCATCATCATCATAATAGCTCGTGTTGTATTTTTATTAACATCAATTTATCACACACACTTGGCTGTGATGCATTCACCCAGCTTACCCTTATCGGGCTGGGAGTAGGTTGGGTTAGGGGCTCGTATTGCTCCCCAACTCAATAATAATAAAAGGTTGTCAAGGACTGCCAATGTCGAGATGGTAGAGGACGTTGTGCGTCCAATACCTACAAAATATCTCAATGTCCAACTCCTGGCCTTCACGTGGCAGAACTGTTTGAAACTAACAGGAGAAGGGGCGAAAGGCGAGTATCTGGCGCCTTTAAATAACCAGTGTTCCGGGTAGAACAAGCTCGTTAACGTTGCCAGTAGTTGTTCCAGGAGAAGGAAAATCTCATATTTCAAAACCAGGGCAGACGGAGCTCTTTAGTCTGGGAAGACAGTCCGTCTAGTGGAAATTATACGAACAATTATATGAGTAGATGGTAATCTTTGCCCCTGGGTGGCAAATCATCTAGTGGAGGTTACACAATCAATTACACTCGCATCCCGAAGGTACCGTGCCGATATGGGTGAATGGCCGCTGAGTTATGAGGTCACTGATCGCGGAATACTGGCAGAAGTGCCGACACTGCCAAAATCCTTTGCCTTGTCTAGCGAGCCGGGCAACTCTAGATCGACTTGTGACCCGTGATTATTTTGAAAACGTTTTATGGGAGATATAGATCAAAATCAATTTCAACCAAATGACATCAATAACACCGAGGAAGGAGCACTCCAGGGAGAAAACGTGTCTAGAAACAGAGCTGTCCCAAATGGAGAGGCCCAAACAAGACATCACTTGTCAACAAATACTGATGACGGTTAGTCCGAGTCGCGGATGAAGTGAGAACTAAAAGTACTACATTTTTGCTGAGACTGAAAAGAAAATGGGACGAAACATTCCCTGACAAAAGTCATGTATCGAAACAAAATCTCCGAGATATTGCAGCTAGATTTAAGAAAGAAATGCCAAATGATGGTGCTTCTCAAGGAAGTGGAAGGAGATTAGAACAAGTGAATGTACCGAACGTCAGCAGAAAATGGTCAAATGAGATGAAGGTAAATCTATTGAGAATAGAAGAACGCGAAAGAAAGAAAGCGAATTCATGAAAAGAATGAAGGAAGCGTGGGATGAAATCTATGGTGATAGCCAGATGAGAGCCCAAACGTTGAGGGAAAATGTAGGCAGATATCAGAAAGGCAAATCTCTACTCAATCTCATAGAGGTTAGAGATGGAGAAAACGCGGAGCCGCAAGATATCGACCAGTGAAATGTTGAAGAAAACGGCAAAGAATTCGGTGAAAATGGTGCAAGTTTGGATCTTGAGAATGAGATTTGAAGATGTACTAGCCTCAGTGACCCCGACAACGGAGAAGAGTATTGCACACAAAGAAAGATTAGTAAAGTTAAAAAAAGGGCTTCCAAAAAAGGAAATTGACACTGCAACCAAGGTGTTGGGAAAAGATCTCACCAACAATGTTGACATTTGTAAAGTGGTAGATGCCGTGTACGCGATGGCAAGGGCATTTGAAGAGAGATGCGGAATAAAAAGAAATGGAAAGGAGGAAAAAAATTGTCATCAGAACCAGAAAAACAGGAGGATAAGAAAAAGCGAGGAAAATACAAAATCATTGAGACAGATTTTATCGTGGACATCCAATGAAAAACACAGGAGGAAGACTAAAAGAAAATCAACCAGAAAGGAAAAGTAAGATCTGGACTACAACTTGGAAAACAAGAAGAATTAATAGTGTTGAAAGAAAGTACGCTGGATGAATTAAGATACCGACGCACAAAAGCGAGTATGGAGGAAAAATGGTCAAAGAAGATGGGTTGACAGTGTTGGGAGAAAAGATGGACGCGTTTGATCCAGACAAAAACGAAATTTACAAATTTCTGGGGTGTGAACGAGCCGATAAAATTGACGTAAAAAGAGTAATGGTGAGAGTGAAGAAAGAAATCCGAAAGAGGATAGACCACCTAGTAGGACTTAACCTAAATGATCAAAAGTTGATGAAAGCTATAAATTGCCGTGTAATACCAGTGGCAGGGTACGTGGTGAATGTAGTTAATTTTGGAAAGGAGAACTAGAAGAACTTGATAAAATTGTGAAAAGTATTCTGCGGAGAGAAGGTTTCCATGGAAGACAAACAAGTGATGAAGATTTTACGCAAAAAAGTGTGAAGCTGGAAGAGGACTTAAAAGTTTCAAAGACGTGTATGACGAGACCAAAACAAGAGTAGCATATTATATGGTTACATCGACTGACAATTGGATTAGGGTAGCGAGGAAACCTGAAATGAATAAAGAGCATTTCTTATTAAAGAGAGATGAGGAAGCAGCAGTGGGAATTGCTTGATGCATTGGCAAAACTGTAAACAATGTGCATCATCTGCAATATTGGGATCACAACCTGTGGTATTATGTTATGAGATTCAAGCTTTATGAAAATACCCGACAAACAGCGCGCCAGTCTTACATTTTTGATACGCATTGCAACGGTATGTTTTCCTGATTCTTTTTCGAAGGCAAAGCGAAGTTTATTCTATTTCCACGGTATTTCTATCCAAATAACCATCTTTTTTTAGTTTTAATTGACCTGACCTACGTATTTCTAAACATCACGAATGTTCGTGGCTGAAATTCTAGACACTTTAAAACAAAGCTTAATTATCTTAATTACTGATTTCAGTTTTATACAATACTTGGAAACTTTGTGAACCTCAGGTGCTTCTAAAAAATCGACACTCTTTTGTTCGCTACATTAATCCAATCAGATCTATTGTGACCCTGCCCAAGTCAGGGATTACTAGCGGCGTCTATACCCTATAAAAACTGCTTGATTGGAAATGTTACAAAGGGTCATAGCAAGAATTCACCTTATGGATTACAATGAGTTCGAATGAAATAAAGTACGATCTATGGTGAGGTCAGTGACCACATTAAAATGCTATAAGGCCACAGAAGGCGGTGCATTACACAGTGCTGTAGAATTTGTAATTTGTATTCTACTTCATTCTGTTTACAATAAACTCTGTGCTAATTGTTTAAAATCTATATGTGTTGTCAGTAAATTGACTCGAGCTTTTGTCGGTTCATGCCTATCTCTTATCGGTATTTAGGAATTGATGGTATTGTTGATATCATGCATTCAATCACGATGGCTTGCAACTATTCTGTTTTCGCAGGGATACTTTTCCCTCTCAAATCACAAATTTAGTTAGAAAATATTTCATACAACTGAAATGTGTAGTTTTGTGGCATTTGCTTGGTAAAATAGTCTTTAAAACACCTGAATAACATAGAATGTGAAGTAAAAATTGCTTGCAAAAATAAAAATGTGACGCTACCGAAGTTTTTAAAAACTTTTCATGTCAAATTTTAAAATAAAAACCCTTTTCCCCGTTATTCCGCTTTTTTCCCCGAAAAACAGTTCTTCCAGCTGAATTTTTAAAATAGACACATTGAACAGCTTTCTCTTGCTTTTCAAACTTAATTTTCGAAAAGCGCATCTTCCAAGCTTTTCCTAGTCTTTTCGAATGGATGGCAAAGGCAAATCTCTAAACGAACAAATCGGAACCAGTGGCATCTGTTCATTATATAAGCTCTCAGAAGAATTTAAAAAATCAAAAAATCCCCATACAAATGGAAAGAGTGAGTAGTCTTCCAAACAGTTTTTATGTCGACAATAATAATAGATAGGAGCAGGTTAATTACTGTATAGGTATGGATACCAAAGTCAGAAACGAATGTTTTTACTTATAATTTTGAAAATTCTCTACTTTATGTACTAAGTAAACGCCATTGACATAGCAGTTTTATGACGTCACCTGTCGTAAGTTTTTTACCGAGCTACATTTCGAGAGATACTTTTCCCATCGTCAGGCTCTTTTAGTGTTCGAAGGCATATTTCTGAAATAGTGTAAGATATCCTGTTAAGACTTTGCTTTGCTGTTTTTTTTAATTTTTCTTGTTGTCGTGTTGGTTTCCTTGTCCGTAATCTTCGCACAATCTTTCCGTAATTTTTCCAGTAGGTGTGATCTTGTGTCCGAAAGTGTTCCGCTATTTCATTACTCGTAGTTTCACCTTTTTGAATAGCTCTTCTGTGCTCCTCTTCCCCACAGGAGCGCTTTCATTCACCAATGTGACTGGACAGTCCTTACCATGTAGCCTGTAAACTACCTTATCCTTACCTTCAATGTTCCTCGATATGTTACCCCGGGGGTAGTAATTTCTAGAGAAAAACAGACTCATAAAACTGGAAAACAATTGACATTGTTTTTCTTCCAGTTCATCGAATATTTCAATTGTTCCTATAGGCAAAAATCATCATTTTCTCACAGATTACTGTTTTTCTCCTTAGATCCTCGAGATACTCAGGGATTAGATCAATTCAGATGCAAGCAATGCTCTATCGCTGCAACGATGGCTTTGAAACACGCCAAAGCTGATCATTAATTTAATGAAGCTAAAAAAAACTCCATGCAATGATTCACATGTTGTTGGACTTCTTAATGTGTTCCAACTTACTAGAATGATCACTTTCAAGACATTAATCTAATCACATTCAAAAACAGGTTTCGTGGCACGCTAGCAGGTTAGTCCATGAAAACGCCCAGCTTCCCTGTTGAACAGACAAAAGGTTTATGGTTAGTTTAGACTGTGAAAGTTTTTTTTCTAGTGACCATTCGCTGTCATTTTAACTGTATTTTATTCCCAGGAAGTGCTGCAACCAGTCATACAGAATCAGTTAGGCTAGGAAAAATACAAATTTGCACATGTTCTGATATCCAGTAGCTAATTCACAAGACCGACTGCCGCTAACTGCAAGTCAGGGTCTATGCCATTCAGAGAATAATGATACACTATGTCCATTCTCTCTTTAGCTTGTACCTTTAACTCATCTATCAACATTTTTTTGTTTGCTCAGTCTCCTGTTTCTGCACTCTTTTCCGTACTCCTTGTTTCCGTGTCAACATCAATTATTTATCCTTGATAAAAGTACCGGGGGTCCTAACCAGTGTAAGATACCCTATAGCACAGTGCCTATCCTACGTCATCCTTGTTACTTTAGGATTTTACAGCCTGCTTTTCTTGTGTTTAGAGAAAATTATCTTGTTAGTCGTTGATCGATCAAAACACAATATCAGGCCAAAATACAATATATCTTGTCAAAAGAAAAGACTCCTCTGGAGGTAACACTAATAATTTTCGTAACGGTAAACGAATAACGTCTATTTTTCTTACCTCAACCAATCATATTTGTTGTGGTCTACTGATAAATGACTTCTCATGTCTCATTTTGTCTTGAACATGTTCAACCAACAAACCCAAGGTTCAAGAAAATTCCATAAACATCAATTGTTTTGCATTGGCACAGAAACCAACGACTTTACCCCCAGTTTTCATACACTATGACGACACGCCACCATACCGATGTTTACGTCTGTGTGACGTACCTCAATTCCGGTCAATTTATCGTCAGATGAGCTGATGTCAATGTGGCACTCGACGAGAAGAGCAGGCTCTTAACTGCTTCCTAAGCAATGCCCAAAATTAAAATTCCCATTTGCATAGATAAAGCCAACGACAGTGCGACGAAAACCATTTCTGTTCCTGGTTGTACTCTTGCATCTAAAATCTAAAATACGAGATCCCAATTATGGAAACAACAAAACCATACCTTTGGGTTTGGGTCTAGCACTCTAACATCGTTGGCAGTCACGTCTTCGATTGCTTTGTGGATATCACTCACCTACAAGTAAAGTGTATGTCTTATTTCTCGATAAAATATTATGTGCTCTCTTAAAATGTATTTAAAAAGGAGCCGTAGTTAAAGGATCTGAACAGATCCACAGAAATCACAATATTCCAGATTTTATTCTTGATAATACGTCAGAAAAAGTCATTAGTTTAGGTAACAAGGGATTCAGAAGAATAAATCCCTTTCTGCTCCAACAACTCTCTCGCAAGGGTATTGACCGAGTCAAAACACAGCGGTCAGAAGGCCATCAACGGAAGAAAATTTAACAGGTACAGTATACATAAAAAATACGATCTAAACAGATTCGTCATAAAGTACGAGGCTTGATTCCGTTGAAAGGAAAAAAAGGCTAAAAACGTATCGGTTGTCAGCAAACACAAGGAAATGAGAGAAATATCAAGCTTTGTGGACTTAAACTATCTAAAATATGATCATTAAAGTCACTTAGGTCTTGTTTACCACTGACGGTCTTTGGTGCACATGGCAAGTGATCAGTTAAAGGAAAATTACCTCCAACATAATACCTTACGCATACCTTAACAACAAATACCACCAAGCAAATACCGTAAATATACCTACAGCACACCATCAGTTAAACAATAAATATCTCCAAGAAAATACCTTATCAACACCTAGTTATCAGTTGAACAGTACATACCTCCAAGCAAATATGATGAATACCTCCATCTCGATTTTTCTTCAAGAAGCTTTCTATCGGGCTTTTGTTGCCCAGTGGGGAAATCAGCTACAATTGCAATAAAAAAGACTTAATAGCAGCAAAAATACCAACACTCATATTGTACTATAAATCTCTTTCACTATTTTCCAGCGATGCAAGCAGAAAGCCTCCTCGTAACGCATCCCGGGAAACGCTGAGAATCCAACCCTCCGTCGGCCAATTTCTGCCAGACTCGCAACAATCGACAATCAACGCTATATCAACGCTACCCGCGACATACGATCAACATGCCTTCACACTAGAGTCAAAACACGGGTTCTTTTCAGACCCGGCACTGGCTGTCGCCTCCTTTAATATTGAAGGATATACAGATGTAAAGGTATATACAGAATATACCTGCTTGGACAATCTATCAAGGACTATGACATTGTGTGCCTCCAAGAGACACACTCCAAGAACACAAGCCGACGACCGGCCTTGCCCGGAATGAAACTGATTGCTGAGATACGATGCGACGACTATTTTCCACAAAAGCACTCCTCTCCCGACAAAAGAATAAGCAACTAGTAACACACAATTCACTTCCTTTTACACCTACCATCCACTCTACCACTACCAGAACACCAACACCCTCCCTTCCTGGAACTTAAACACCCCCTCTATACACTACAACCTGGGTTTCCAAGAAGGCAACCTCCATGTGGTGACGCCTGGATACTGATTAGCCAGGTTTTCCTGGCTGATTAGTAACGAATAGCCTTCGTTTCAAGCTGTTCTTCCGTCTCATTGAAGAAATCGATCTCGTCGATCATGTGATTTCGAATTTGATTCGTCATCAATTTGCAGAATTTTTCGGAAGTTGTGCCGCTCCTGGTGGTAAGTGAAGGTTTATTGTTTCTGGTTTCTTTCCAAACCGATCTGCTTTGCTTGTGGGTTGCTAACACTTTTCAGTGTTCTCCTTGTTGGTGTGTATAGGTGGCACCCAGGAATAATCCTGGGAAACCTCGTGTGATAGGGTAACAAATTTTTGTTCTATCTCACCAATGAAAAACCAACCAGGAATGTCCGTCTTGGACGCCCCAGTAGTTGAAGGTGGGAGATATTTCCGGTGCTACCTACTCACTTGGTCACAGATACATACTGGGGGCCGGGGGGCATTGCTGTGGGCTATGGATTTTCACTTGTTCGGCGGTGAGGGGAGGTTGGTTTCCCGTTTCATGAGGCCGAATCAAGCTCACCGGGGTGGTCTTCCAATCTGCCTCCAGCAGCTTACACAGTAACAACAACACTCAAACCTCCCTTCATTGTACACTTTCACCAGAAACACAATGACACTAATGCGGCAGAGTCAACATTTTACATTTAAACTTATTTGGGGCACAAATTCTCTGCGACCATATTTTAATAAGAGACCCACCTGTAATCCTCATGTCAACATCACAAATATATACAAAAGCCTGTTTCGTGATTTTACTCACTCGTCAGGAAATGTGAAATGTGAAATGGGAAATGTACATTTCCTGACGAGTGAGTAAAATCACGAAACAGGCTTGTCGAGATGGACAGTGTAGTTTTTTTTATTCTTCCCAACTTATTATATCTCTTTTATTACGCTCTGCATTTATGTATCGAGCACTCTATTACGGTTAACCGAATCGAAAGCACCATATATATATATATATATATATATATATATATATATATATATGGGTTTTAATATAACTGCAGTTTTTTTGTTATCCTCTAGCATAATGTATATATATATATATATATATACATTATGCTAAAGGATAACAACAAAACTGCAGTTATATTAAAACCCACGTCACCCAGACAAATCAAGGCAAAGTTAAGAAGTCTTTGTTATGGGGTGCCAGACTGACATCAAAGCTTCCGGTCGCATTATTCCTGCGCACAGTCATCAATTATGCCCTTATAAACATGACCAAAAATGTGATAATCTTTTGACCACTGTACTTTGACCATGTAATATTATAACCAGTCCAGCACATGCCAGGATAAAACATTTGCTAAGCTAATGAGATACAATCATGATAAAAAAAGTTGACAGTTAACGCTGCACAAAAATTAAGAGTATGGCTAAATTCTAAACAAACCCCCCCCCCCCCAAAACAACAACAAACAATAGAATGTGTACAAAACATGGAATAATTATTACCATAACACCAGTAAGCTACAAGTCAATGGCGAATTATTGTATCTTAGTGATGTTGTTTAACTTCATATTTGGTTGTATACTGCTGTTCTACTTCATGACGATCTGCTGCTTGATATTATATGGTATACAGATCCATCCATCGATTTCGACTTTTTCGACTAAAAAAAAGCTAGACTCTGGGCTCATCAGTGAAGATATTTCAATTTATATCATGTCACCATTTCACCTAAGTTTTTCCAAGTTCTACCACTAATATTTTCTTACTATGTATCAATAATCAACTATGAGCATAAAGACTTACTTCAATTTTTGTTTCCCCAAGTTCAACAAAGACTGTGTACACACCATGTTCTGCCTGGGGCTACAGCGAAAATGAAGCATGTAAAATTATAACCAGTCCAGCACATGCCAGGATAAAACATTTGCTACGCTATGCCTATCTACATCAATCAATGTACTTTACACACAGAGTGTACATGTGTACATACAACAGTTGTACGAGCAATGCTAACACAAAGATTTATGTGATAGCACTTTTTGTGAACCTTTGGCTTAAAGCGATAAGGTGAATTTATTGACCAAAATGGAAGACCCCAAACTTGAGTATTAACACAATAGCTTTGAATAACAGAGAGGGGATCTGAACTGATAAGCCTCTGACAACCCTGAAAACTAAAACAGAAAAACAAATAAACAAATCATATGACAGCTGGGAACTGTGTAAGGATAAGCACAAGCACAAGCAAACATACACACATACACACATGTAGTGCAGAAGTAAAGTGTCAAGTTGGCTGGCAGAGTACTCAATCCCACGAGAATAGTAAACAAAATGACAAAGACTGTGCACAAATATCCACAAGTTTTGTCATTTCTATCAGTGTTGGTATTAGATCAAGAAAGGTGTCAAAAAAAAAATATGTTATAATACTGTATGTGCTGTAGAAATTATTTTTCCTTGCAAATTTTAGCTTCTTGGTTGTCCAACCAACAATAAACTCTATGCTATATTTATACACGTCTGTATATGTGGTCTGGCTGTTGTTATTGACAATAGGAATGCTGCCTATTTTTTTGGAAGACTTAGTTGTCAAGAATGAGGAAAATGGCCAGTAGCTATTTAAGTAATTAATTTCGTCTTGGGTGTTAAATTGATAGAGTAGATATATTTTGGTGAGTGTTATTAATGACTAATGATAATTCTTTACTAACAATAATGAAAGTGACAGTAATAACAGGAGTACTAAAGTAAGAATAAATTATTACACATACTACAAAAATTAAATTGCAGCAAATAGTTTTAATCAGTAAAGTACAATTGACACAATTGTTGTAATAACTACCATCATTATAATTGTCAATGAGTATATTTTTATGTTGGCTATCAATCTACAGTTATTGCCATTGTTCAAACATTGTTAACTATTGTATGTTTAATTACTTGGGGTTCACTCTGACAGTGGTTATGATGACAGTGATGTAAAAAAACCAAACATGATGACAATGATCACAATGTTATAGCTCTTAAAATGGTTACGAATACTACTTAGGTGAAAGAGCTATAGATCTGAAACTCTCTGCTCAGCTGCAACAATACTTATTTATTTACTACTAGATTTACTTTTGATTTAACAAAAACATAATTATTTTCACATCATCTGTCATCATCATATCATCATATTCGGTTTAACGTCCGTTTTACATGCTTGCATGTGTTGGACGATTTCTTGAAATCGACTTCCAAGTTATCCTATCTTTCACCAGGTCTCTGCTGACACCTTTTTCTTTCAGATCCATCCTTATCACTTCCTCCCATGTTTTCTTTGGTCTTCCTCTGCCAGTGGTTCCCGTCACCTTGATTGTTCTATACAACAAAAATATCCCTCACAAGGAAGTAGTCTGAAAATATAACTAAGAGAGGTGAAGGAAAGTTTTAAGTTTCCAAAAGGTAATAAGGCTGCCGAGTCATCAGGTATAACTCTGATACTATTAAAGCAGCTGAAGAGGATGGTTTGCATTTAATGTTGAAAATGTTACAGGATACAATGAGAAAAAATAACATTCCAGATATTNCATTCAACTCTTACAGAAGCATTATCACATGCCAGCGAGAGTTTATATATCTCAACCAAAAATGGAGCACCAATTCATAATTTTTTTACAGTAAACTTACACGTGTTTCCAATATCACCGGCATCCTTTGCCTTGTAGAGGCCAAAGATGAGGATTTTGAAATGTTCCACTTTCCAATTTTGCTTTCTCAATGTTCATCATCATCATCATCATCATATTCGGTTTAACGTCCGTTTTACATGCTAGCATGTGTTGGACGATTTCTTGAAATTGACTTCCAAGTTATCCTATCCTTCACCAGGTCTCTGCTGACACCTTTTTCTTTCAGATCCATCCTTATCACTTCCTCCCATGTTTTCTTTGGTCTTCCTCTGCCAGTGGTTCCCGTCACCTTGATTGTTCTATACAACAAAAATATCCCTCACAAGGAAGTAGTCTGAAAATATAACTAAGAGAGGTGAAGGAAAGTTTTAAGTTTCCAAAAGGTAATAAGGCTGCCGAGTCATCAGGTATAACTCTGATACTATTAAAGCAGCTGAAGAGGATGGTTTGCATTTAATGTTGAAAATGTTACAGGATACAATGAGAAAAAATAACATTCCAGATATTTTAAAAAGTAGTCTACTAGTCCCAATATATAAAGGCTGGGGAAATGTGCTGGAATGTAATACATAGAGAGACATTAAACAGTTAGAACATACTATGAAACAGATTGAAAGAATTATAGAGCAAAAACTAAGACAAGTAGCAAAGATAGATGGTATATACTTTGGATTCATTCCTGGTAGATCCACTGCAGATGCTATTAGTTTGATTAGAAGACTACAAGAAAAGTACCTTGAGAAGAAAGTGAAATTATACCACATATTTGTTGGCTTAGAAAAAGCCTGTGACAGAGTACCAAGAGCAACTATTGAATGGGCTTTAAGAAGACAGGTAATATGTCAATGGTTGGATAGGTGTGTTATGATGCTGCATAATAATGCAAGAAAAAAAAATCAGTTGCAAATATTGTGACAGTGATGAAGCAAAAATGTTGGTTTACTTCAAGGATCAGTCCTTAATGCATTGGTTTTTTATATAGTGCTTAGGGAAATCCTTAAGAACATTCACTAAGGTTTACCATTTGAAATGGTGTGTTCTGATGATCTTGCTATTACTGAGATATCTAAAGATGTTGTTTGGAATCAATTCTTGAAATACAAAAATACATTTAAAGATATGGGTCTAAAGGTAAATATAGAGAAACGTATGCTTATGGTATTAGGAAAGGAACCAAACAGCCATGACGTAGAACATTTTCCATGTGATGTTTGTAGGAAAGGTGAGGGAGTAAATTCCCTCCTTTGCAGGCAGTGCGACAAGTAATGCCATGCGTTCCAGCAATATGACAGGAAATTTTGATCAATGTAACTGATTTTGCATGCAAAAACATATAAAGGAGAAATAATAGAAAATGCTGACAGTGCTGGAAACACTGAATTGAGGAACTGTAGGGATTCTTTTATTTAGGGGACATTTTGGAAATAAAGGATGGATGTGAAGGTGAAGTGAGTAAACAAATACAATCAGCATAGTACAAGTGGAAAGTTGCAGATTTTGATGAAAATGTAAATTCCTATAAAAGTTTGGGATCTATAATATAAATCAATAATAAAATCAACAATGTTACATAATTCTGAAAACAGGACTTTAAAAGTTGAACATATCAGAATGTGGAAGTGGGCAAATTCAGAAATGTTGAAATGGTTGTGCCACCTGAACTGGGGTGATCTGGCATCCAATAACAAGATACACTGAATAATAGGTGTACCAGAGATGAAAAAAAAAAAGCAAAAGAGGTTGAAGGCTGGATTGGGCTTACTTAAGATAGTAGTGATACTGTCTGGATAAAGAAGGTCTTAAATAATGAAGTTTAAGGTAGAAGAGAGGGGGGAGAGAGAGAGAGAGAGAGAGAGAGAGAGAGAGAGAGAGAGAGAGAGAGAGAGAGAGAGAGAGAGAGAGAGAGAGAGAGAGAG